>CM064901.1:1509953-1524953 GCA_030347415.2 Decapterus maruadsi
GGTTCTGGTGACGTTACACAAAACTAGACTGAAAGGGAGCATTACATATGAGTTCGACGGTGTAAATCCAAGATTAAGATTTAAAGTTAAAGAGGGTTAGGGTTAAAGTTCGGGCTGATGACACAGTTCTAAATCATATTAAAGGGTTAGTTAGTAAGTTTTGTTTCCTGCTGTGGTCTTTTATTTCGTTTTAAACCTCTCCGGGTTTTTTAAATCTCACCTGCACATCCTGGATTTTAATTATTTTGCTTGCACGACTATAATATTGTGCAAATTAATAATAAACAAGTAAAGTACACTGAGGCGTTCAGGTCACATGGTTCAGGTGAGCTGCCAGACTAACACTGTGTGTGTGTGTGTGTGTGTGTGTGTGTGTGTGTGTGTGTGTGTGTGTGTTCAGGGCTGTGGCTCGGCGTGGAGTGGGACGACCCGACCAGAGGGAAACACGACGGCAGCCATGATGGAGTCCAGTTCTTCACCTGCAGGTGGCACATGACTAGTGGTGATGTCACATGACTAGTGGTGATGTCACAGGACTAGTGGTGATGTCACATGACTAGTGGTGATGTCACAGGACTAGTGGTGATGTCACATGACTAGTGGTGATGTCACATGACTAGTGGTGATGTCACCTAACCACCTCTAGACCAGTGGTTCTCTTCTTCTTCCTAGAAATGTTTTTGGAGAAATTGGACGACTTTTTTCCAGAAATTCTAATATCTCTAATATTTCCAAAAATTCACGCCATTGGCTGTAATTTAAATGTATAGAAAAGTAAAGTTCTTCAGTCTCAGAACAAATACACAAATATAACCCCCCCCCCCCCCTGTCTCCCGCCAGCCACCCGTCCGGCGGCTCCTTCCTGCGGCCGGCGAAGGTCAGCTTCGGCGTGGACTACGTGACGGCGGTGAGGGAGGCGTACGAGATCGACTCTGAGCAGGTGAGGAGCGAGGAGATCAACATCTCCGACAGGAAGCTGGAGTGGGGACGCATCAAGGAGCGCAGGTACGTTATGGTTACGGTACGCTACGGCGTGGAGCGGCGTGGTGCGTTCAGGGCCTCAGATACAGCCTGGTTCATCTGAGCTCTGTGTGTGTCTGCAGCCTGGAGACTCTGCCCTCCGTCATCCTGAGCCGCCGCGACGTCAACGGGCCGGGACCCGCCGGAGCCGCCAGGACGACCACGCCCAGTATCCTTCTGATGTCACCGCGTGATGTCATCAGATGATGTCATCAGGTGATGTCATCAGGTGATGTCATCAGGTGATGTGACCTCAGGTTCAGAGATGAGGTGGCTGGACCTCAGCTGGTCTCTGTACTAGTACTAGTAGTAGTACCAGTAGTACTAGTAGTATTCCTTATCGTGGTGTCCAGATGTGCGGTGGCCGGACCTCAGCTGGTCTCTATACTAGTATTAGTAGTAGTACCAGTAGTACTAGTAGTATTCCTTATCGTGGTGTCCAGATGTGCGGTGGCTGGACCTCAGCTGGTCTCTGTACTAGTACTAGTAGTAGTACCAGTAGTACTAGTAGTATTCCTTATCGTGGTGTCCAGATGTGCGGTGGCTGGACCTCAGCTGGTCTCTGTACTAGTACTAGTAGTAGTACCAGTAGTACTAGTAGTATTCCTTATCGTGGTGTCCAGATGTGCGGTGGCTGGACCTCAGCTGGTCTCTGTACTAGTACTAGTAGTAGTACCAGTAGTACTAGTAGTATTCCTTATCGTGGTGTCCAGATGTGCGGTGGCTGGACCTCAGCTGGTCTCTGTACTAGTACTAGTAGTAGTACCAGTAGTACTAGTAGTATTCCTTATCGTGGTGTCCAGATGTGCGGTGGCTGGACCTCAGCTGGTCTCTGTACTAGTACTAGTAGTAGTACCAGTAGTACTAGTAGTATTCCTTATCGTGGTGTCCAGATGTGCGGTGGCTGGACCTCAGCTGGTCTCTGTACTAGTACTAGTAGTAGTACCAGTAGTACTAGTAGTATTCCTTATCGTGGTGTCCAGATGTGCGGTGGCTGGACCTCAGCTGGTCTCTGTACTAGTACTAGTAGTAGTACCAGTAGTACTAGTAGTATTCCTTATCGTGGTGTCCAGATGTGCGGTGGCTGGACCTCAGCTGGTCTCTGTACTAGTATTAGTAGTAGTACCAGTAGTACTAGTAGTATTCCTTATCGTGGTGTCCAGATGTGCGGTGGCTGGACCTCAGCGTGTCCCTCGTCTCCTGCTGGGAGGACGTGTCGTCCATCACGGAGCAGCTGGACCAGCTGGAGGGGCTGCAGCTCAGGTGTGTGTGTACATGTGTGTATTTGTGTGTTTTCAGTGTGTACGTATGTTCACATGTCTGGTTTTGGTTCCCTAGCAACAACAGGCTGGCGGTGACCTCTGACCCCTCGTCTCACCGCGCGGCGTTCTCCAACCTGAAGGTCCTGGTTCTGAACGGCTGTGAGCTCAGCTGGCCTCAGGTACACACACACACACACACACACACACACAGTACTAGTAGTAGTACCAGTAGTACTAGTAGTACACTTATCGTGGTGTCCAGATGTGCGGTGGCTGGACCTCACTGGTCTCTGTACTAGTATTAGTAGTAGTACCAGTAGTACTAGTAGTACAGCTGCGGTGGCCACTTGTCATGATGTCACATTTTGAGTTAAAGGAGAATTCCGCCCATTTTTGACATTTTTGACCCCCAGACAAATATATATGGTACATGACTGGAATCCTTAGAGACCTGAACTTAACTTAGCTTGAACTTATTGATCATATTGGTGTATTGATCATATTGGTGTATTGATCATATTGGTGTATTGATCATATTGGTGTATTGATCATATTGATGTATTGATCATATTGGTGTATTGATCATATTGGTGTATTGATGGTGTGACCAGGTGCTGCACTGCGCCCCCATGTGGCCACAGCTGGAAGATCTGAGTGTGGAGGAGAACAACATCACACAGCTGCTCAGGTGAGTGTGTGTGTGTGTGTCAGTGTGTGTCTCAGTGTGTGTGTGTCTCAGTGTGTGTGTGTGACATCATCATGTTTAACCCTCTCCTCCCCAGACCGGACTCGGTGCTCCAGAACCTGAAGAGTCTCAGTTTGTCCTCCAACCCGCTGGACCAGGACTCGCTGCTCAGCCTGTCTCACCTGCCCAGGTACCACTCACCTGTCTGTCTGCCTGCCGGGCTTTTATTGTGAAAGAACCTACCACTCACCTGTCTGCCTGTCTGCCAGGCTTTTATTGTGAAAGAACCTAACACTCACCTGTCTGTCTGTCGGCCGGGCTTTTATTGTGAAAGAACCTAACACTCACCTGTCTGTCTGCCTGCCGGGCTTTTATTGTGAAAGAACCTACCACTCACCTGTCTGTCTGTCTGCCGGGCTTTTATTGTGAAAGAACCTACCACTCACCTGTCTGTCTGCCTGCCGGGCTTTTATTGTGAAAGAACCTACCACTCACCTGTCTGTCTGCCTGCCGGGCTTTTATTGTAGAAAGAACTAGTAGTATTCACTCACCTGTCTGTCTGTCTGCCGGGCTTTTATTGTGAAAGAACCTACCACTCACCTGTCTGTCTGTCTGCCGGGCTTTTATTGTGAAAGAACCTACCACTCACCTGTCTGTCTGCCGGGCTTTTATTGTGAAAGAACCTAGTAGTACTAGTAGTATTCCATCGTGGTGTCCTGTGGCTGGACCTCAGCTGGTCTCTGTACTAGTACTAGTAGTGTAAAGAACCTACCACTCACCTGTCTGACCTCAGCCGGTCTTTTAGTTGTGAAAGAAGTAGTATTCCACTCACCTGTCTGGCTGGACCTCGGGTTTTATTGTGAAAGAACCTACCACTCACCTGTCTGGTCGGCGGGCTTTATTGTAGAAAGAACTAGTAGTACCACTCACCTGTCTGTCTGGACCTCAGCTGGGCTTTTAGTTGTAGTAAAGAACCTACCACTCATTCCTGTCTGTCTGCCAGCTGGGCTTTTATTGTGAAAGAACCTACCACTCACCTGTCTGTCTGTCTGCCAGGCTTTTATTGTGAAAGAACCTACCACTCACCTGTCTGCTGGACCTCTGCCTGGCTCTTTTATTGTGAAAGAACCTACCACTCACCTGTATGTCTGTCTCCAGGTTTCCATTGTGAAAGAACCTGGACACTCACCTGTCTGTCTGTACGGGCTTTTATTGTGAAAGAACCTGGACCACTCACCTGGTCTCTGTACTGTCTGCCTGCTAGTAGTATTTTATTGTGAAAGAACCTGGACCACTGTCTGTCCTGTCTGTCTGTCCATCACGGGCAGCTGAAACCAGCCACTCACCTGTCTGTCTGTACATGGTGTTTTTGTGAAAGAACCTAGCAACAACACTCACCTGTCTGTCTGTCGGGCGTTTCCATTGTGAAAGGTCCTGGTTCTGACCTGTCTGTCTGTCAGCTGGCCTTTTATTGTGAAAGAACCTACCACTCACCTGTCTGTCATGATGGGCATTTTGATTGTGAAAGAACCTACCACTCACCTGTCTGTCTGTCGGACAAATATTTTATTGTGAAAGAACCTGAACTTCACTTGTCTGTCTATTGGGTATTGATCATATTGTTGTATTGAATATTGGTGTATTGATCATATTGTCTGTCTGTCATATTGCCGTGTATTGCATATTTTATTGATGAAAGAATTGATCATATGTCTGTATTGATCATATTTTATTGATGAATTGTTGAATTGATCACTCATTGTCTGTCTGTCTATTGGTGTATTTCATATTGTTGTAAAGAACCTACCACTCACCTGTCTGCCTGCCGGGTATTGATTATTGTGTATTGAACATACCACTCATTGTCTGTCTGCCGTATTGATCATATTGTGAAAGAACCTATTGATCACCTATTGATGTATTGATTTTATTGTGAATTGACCACTCACCTGTCTGTCTATTGGGTATTTTATTGTGAATTGAATATTGACCACTCACCTGTCTGATCATATTGGGTATTTTATTGATGAAAGAACCTACCACTCACCTGTCTGTCTGTCTGCATATTGGGTTTGATGTATTGAAAGAACCTACCACTCACCTGTCTGCCTGCCGTATTTTTATTGTGAAAGAACCTAACACTACCTGTCTGTCTGCCTGCATATTGGTGTATTGATCATATTGTGAAAGAACCTACCACTCACCTGTCTGCCTGCCGGGCTTTTATTGTGAAAGAACCTAACACTCACCTGTCTGTCTGCCTGCCGGGCTTTTATTGTGAAAGAACCTACCACTCACCTGTCTGTCTGCCGGGCTTTTATTGTGAAAGAACCTAACACTCACCTGTCTGGACCAGGGCTTTTATTGTGAAAGAACCTAACACTCACCTGTCTGTCTGTCTGCCGGGCTTTTATTGTGAAAGAACCTACCACTCACCTGTCTGTCTGCCGGGCTTTTATTGTGAAAGAACCTAACACTCACCTGTCTGTCGGCCGGGCTTTTATTGTGAAAGAACCTAACACTCACCTGTCTGTCTGTCGGGCTTTTATTGTGAAAGAACCTAACACTCACCTGTCTGCCTGCCGGGCTTTTATTGTGAAAGAACCTACCACTCACCTGTCTGTCTGCCGGGCTTTTATTGTGAAAGAACCTACCACTCACCTGTCTGTCTGCCGGGCTTTTATTGTGAAAGAACCTACCACTCACCTGTCTGTCTGTCTGTCTGTCTGCCGGGCTTTTATTGTGAAAGAACCTACCACTCACCTGTCTGCCTGCCGGGCTTTTATTGTGAAAGAACCTACCACTCACCTGTCTGCCTGCCGGGCTTTTATTGTGAAAGAACCTACCACTCACCTGTCTGTCTGTCGGGCTTTTATTGTGAAAGAACCTACCACTCACCTGTCTGTCTGTCGGGCTTTTATTGTGAAAGAACCTACCACTCACCTGTCTGTCTGTCTGCCGGGCTTTTATTGTGAAAGAACCTACCACTCACCTGTCTGTCTGCCGGGCTTTTATTGTGAAAGAACCTACCACTCACCTGTCTGTCTGTCTGCCGGGCTTTTATTGTGAAAGAACCTACCACTCACCTGTCTGTCTGCCTGCCGGGCTTTTATTGTGAAAGAACCTACCACTCCCCTGTCTGTCTGTCTGCCGGGCTTTTATTGTGAAAGAACCTACCACTCACCTGTCTGTCTATCGGGTTATTTTTTATTGTGAAAGAACCTACCACTCACCTGTCTGTCTGCCTGCCGGGCTTTTATTGTGAAAGAACCTAACACTCACCTGTCTGTCTGTCGGCCGGGCTTTTATTGTGAAAGAACCTACCACTCACCTGTCTGTCTGCCTGCTGGGCTTTTATTGTGAAAGAACCTACCACTCACCTGTCTGTCTGCCGGGCTTTTATTGTCCAAGAGAACCTGTTCACTCACCTGTCTGTTTGGCTGCACTTTGTAAACAGTTCTTTTATTGTAGAAAGAAGTGGATAGGACCACTCACCTGTCTGTCTGTCGGCCGGGCTTTTATTGTGAAAGAACCTACCACTCACCTGTCTGTCTGCCTGCTGGGCTTTTATTGTGAAAGAACCTACCACTCACCTGTCTGTCTGCCTGCTGGGCTTTTATTTTTACTTAAAGACAGTAACAGAACATGCAGTTTAAATAATTTACAGTTTATATGATTTATTTAAACGTGTGGTTGCTATGACGTGTCTCCTTGTTGCTATGACGTGTCTCCTTGTTGCTATGACGTCTCCTCAGGCTGCAGCAGCTCAACCTCTCCAGCACCGGTCTGTCCATGATCCGCTTCCACGACGACGCTCCAGGTCAAAGTTCACACACAGTCAAACTCATAATGTTTAACGTCTCTGCAGGATTTCACATCCATGTTGAAATGTTTTAAGCGCTTTTGTTGCAGTTTGGTTCTGAATAATTAAAAATAGATGAAAATCCCAGCAGTTTTCCACTTGTAAAGAAAGACAGGAAAATTACAGAGAGTTGGAAGTTGTTTTTTACTTCAGTAAAAGAAGTTGGTTTGAATAATAATCACAGGCATTTTGAATTTACTTATGATTAACGTTCCTGGAAGTTTAATGATTGAAATGATCGATTCATAAACTGATCAGATTGTTGTTGTTCTTCTTCTTCTCTGCAGGAACTCAGACGGAGGCGTTTGCAGCTCTGGAGAAACTGAATCTGGACCAGAACAACATCACAGAGGTGTGTGTGTGTGTGTGTGTTCTTGTACATGCTACGTTGTGGGGACTGGAACGTGTTTTTAACCAACAGAGTGAGGACATTTTTGGGAAGTGAGGACATTTTGGCCGGTCCTCACTTCTTCAAAGGGCTTTTTGAGGCCAAGACTTGGGTTCAGACATTAGGTTAAAATTAGGTTTATATTAGGTTTAGAGTGATGGTTAGGATTAGGGTAAGGGGCTAGGTAATGCATTATGTCAATGACATGTCCTCACTAAGATAGAAGTACAAGGATGTGTGTGTGTGTGTGTCAGCCTGAAGCTCAGAACTTCCTCTGTACAACATCCTTTCAAAATAAAAGCCTCTCTCTCTCTCTCTCTCTCTCTCTCAGTGGTGTGTGGTGGACGAGCTAGCCAAACTCCCCCGTCTGGTCCAGTTCAGTTGTCGTGGCAACCGCCTGTCGAGCAGCGACGGGAACCCGAAGACGGCCAATCAGATCCTGATCGCCAAACTGGGGCGAGTCGTTCTGCTCAACGGCTGCCAGGTGTGTGTGTGTGTGTGTGTGTTCGTGTGTGTGTGTGTTTCTGTGTGTGTGTGTGTGCTCTGACTGACCCACCCGTTGCCATGGTTTCCATCAGGTCCATCCCGACGACAGGAAGGGGGCGGAGCTCGACTACATCAAGATGTTTGGAGAGGAGTGGCTGAAGGCCGGGGGCCGGACTCAGACCGGCGATCAGTTCACACGTCTGCACCCGCGTTACCAGAGTCTCATCGACAGTAAGTCAGAACCGGATCAGACCGGATCGAACCGGATCAGACTGGATCGAACCGGATCAGGCCGGATCAGACCGGATCAGACCGGATCGAACCGGAACCAGGTTATTGAACTAACGAGTATTTTCCTCATCGATTAATATGTCGACTATTTAACCTCCTGTTGTCGTCCTGGTGAAGGAAGGAAGGAAGGAAGGAAGGAAGGAAGGAAGAAAGGAAGGACGAAGGGAAAGAAGGAAGGACGGAAGGAAAGAAGGAAGGAAGAAAGGAAGGAAGAAAGGAAGGAAGAAAGGAAAGAAGGAAGGAACCAGATCAGGGAAAGAAGGATCGAACCGGATCGAAGGGAAAGAAGGAACCAGGTTATTGAACTAAGGAAGGGGAAGGAAGGAAGGGTGAAGGGAAAGATTAAGGAAGGAAGAAAGGAAGGAATTTAACCTCCTGTTGTCGTCCTGGTGAAGAAAGGAAGGAAGAAAGGAAAGAAGGAAGGAAGGGAAAGAAGGAAGGAAGGAAGGACGAAGGGAAGGAAGGAAGAAAGAAAGGACGAAGGGAAAGAAGGAAGGAAGAAAGGAAGGAAGGAAGGGAAGGAAGGAAGGAAGGAAGGAAGGGTGAAGGGAAAGAAGGAAGGAAGGAAGAAAGGAAGGAAGGAAGGGAAGGAAGGAAGGAAGGAAGGAAGGAAGGGTGAAGGGAAAGAAGGAAGGAAGGAAGAAAGGAAGGAAGGAAGGAAGGAAGGAAGGAAGGAAGGAAGGAAGGAAGGAAGGAAGGAAGGGTGAAGGGAAAGAAGGAAGGAAGGAAGAAAGGAAGGAAGGAAGGGAAAGAAGGAAGGAAGGAAGGGAAGGAAGGAAGGGTGAAGGGAAAGAAGGAAGAAAGGAAGGAAGGGTGAAGGGAAAGAAGGAAGGAAGGAAGAAAGGAAGGATGAAAGGAAAGAAGGAAGGAAGGGAAAGAAGGAAGGAAGGAAAGAAGGAAGGAAGGGAAAGAAGGAAGGAAGGGAAGAAAGGAAGGACGAAAGGAAAGAAGGAAGGAAGGGAAAGAAGGAAGAAAGGAAGGAAGGGAAGAAAGGAAGGACGAAGGGAAAGAAGGAAGGACGAAGGGAAAGAAGGAAGAAAGGAAGAAATAAAGGACGAAGGGAAAGAAGGAAGGAAGGACGAAAGGAAAGAAGGAAGGAAGGAAATTATGGCCAATGCCGTGAATCTTTGTAAATATTGTAGAGAAATTTCTGGAAAAAAAGAGTTTTACAACTTCTTCAAAAAAAGAAAAACTCTAGAAGAAGTGGTGAAATACGACCACATTGGCCTCATTGAGAAAAAAAAAACCCAAAACCGTCAATTTACAACTTTTTATTTGTCAATGTGGCCGTAATTCTCCGCTTTTCTAAAAAAAAAGTAGTAAAATTTCTCTCGAAAAAAGTAAAAAAAAAAAGAAAAAAAGAAATGTATTAAATGTATTAAAAAATTAATAAAACAAAGTGAAAGTGAAAAATAAATAAATGATTTCTCAAAAAAAAAAGTTTAAAAATTCAAGAAAAAAGAGAACCACTGATTTAAAGTAAAGTAAAGTAAAGTAAAGATTTAAAGTATTTGATTTTTTTTTTACAGAGAAGTCTGGAAATTAGAGTCGGGGAAAAGTCTGACATTTTGAAATTTCCAACGTGTAGCGACCCTGTATTGATCTGTGATTGGTCGATTGTATTGATCTGTGATTGGTGGATTGTATTGATCTGTGATTGGTGGATTGGTTTCCAGAGCACGGCGCTCCGGAGGAAGGAGAGCTGAAGAAGCCGGAGCCGTTCGCCCTGAAGAACCAGCTGCTCAGTGAGTCACTTCCTGTCTGCTGTCTGTTCTGCTCTCTGATTGGCTGCTGGCCTCAGGTTGATGACGTCATCTCTCTCTCCGTTCAGAAATCACCTTCGTGTTTCCTGACGACGCCGAGCGCCGGCCGATCGAGAAGAAACTCCCAGGTAAAAAAACAACGACACAAACAAGTGATGAGAGTAAATAAATAAATAAATGTGAGTTTAAATGTGAAACTGGTCCTGGTCCTGGTTCTGGTTCTGGTCCTGGTTCTGGTTCTGGTTCTGGTCCTGCAGCCTCCATGTTGGTCCAGAAGGTGAAGGGTCTCCTGTACCGACTGTTGAAGGTTCCTGCAGCAGATCTGAGGCTCACGTACACCACACCACAGGTATAACACACACACACACACACACACACACACACACACACACTCATGGATCCTTTAAATGTGTATAATTACACACACAACGTACACAACAAGGTCTTTTTTCTAGAATAAAGTGGTAAAATTTTTCCAAAAAAAGAAGGAAAAGTGGTTAAAAATAAATAAATAAATAAATAAAAAAAACTCCGGAAATAACTGATACAGTTTCTAATCATTTCTAGGAAAAGGGAGGTAAAAATTAAAAAAAATAAAATAAATAAAACTCTCTACAAATAAGTGGTAAAATGTAAATAAATAAAGTAGTAAAACATTTTCAAAAAGCTTTCAAAGTTCTAGAAAAAAATTAAAATTTTCAAAAAGAACAAAACACTCACTTTAAAAAAAATTGTCCCACTCTTTTCTTAATTGTTCTTGAGAAATTTTACCACTTTTTTTCTAGAAATGAATGAACATTTTAGGAGAAATTGTACCAGTTATTTCCAGAAATCTGGAAATATTGGCCCTAATTTCAACAAACATATAAAACGTGTGTCCACTGGGCGTCCGTGGTGCTTTAGTCAAAACAAGTGACACTTTATTCTGAAAATCCAGGCGACCACGTGACCAGTTTCCTGTTTCCTCTCTGAGCAGAAAGTCGGGACGGAGTTCGACCTGGACGGAGACCTGAAGACGCTGCAGTTCTACTCCATCGAGGACGGAGACCAGGTTCTGGTCCGCTGGTCCTGACCCGGTCCTGACCCGGTCCTGACCCGGTCCAGACCCGGTCCAGACCCGGTCCTGACCCGGTCCAGACCCGGTCCTGACCCGGTCCAGACCCGGTCCTGACCCGGTCCTGACCCGGTCCAGACCCGGTCCTGACCCGGTCCAGACCCGGTCCAGACCCGGTCCTGACCCGGTCCAGACCCGGTCCTGACCCGGTCCAGACCCGGTCCTGACCCGGTCCTGACCCGGTCCTGACCCGGTCCTGACCCGGTCCAGACCCTGTCCTGACCCGGTCCAGACCCGGTCCAGACCCAGTCCTGACCCGGTCCAGACCCGGTCCTGACCGGTCCTGAACTGGACCAGGAGACGAACTGAAACTGCTCTGGACTCAGATTGGATCCGTCAGCTCTGTTACCATGGCTACGCTTGGAGTTCAAGGATTTAAATCAAGTCAATTAAAGTCGTTCAAAGGTCACATGACCAGCTGCATCATCATCATCATCATCATCATCATCATCATCCAGGGTTGAACTGTGTTGATGAACCTCAGTCTGATCTTGTCGCTCTGGAGCTGCAGCTGAACTCTGAGTCCAGCAGAGGGCAGCACATACACACACACACACACACACACGCACACACACACACCTGAGTGAACTTTATTTTGAAAGGACACACACACATCCTGGCTTCAGTAAAGACTGTTGTTAGTCTTTAATTATTGTATGTATTAAAAATGACATGACTGCCTTACGACTGTGTGGAACGTCTACTTTGTCTTCATACACACAATATACATGATAGATAGATATCTATTTAAATATATATATATATATATACTGTATATGTATATGTATGTATAAATATATATACGTACAACCAAGTGCTGCGATTGAAAGTTGGGGTTATTCCACCGATATTGATTTCTGAACTTTTCTTAAATTGAAAACATTCGTGTGGTGTTGATTAAAAATATGAACTTGTTTTCTTTGCATCTTTTTTGTTATTTTGACCAGTTGCACTTTCCTGCAAATTTTTTAATTTTTTTGTAAAAATATTTACCTTTCTTTGTTTTGAGATTTTTTCACTTTTTTGAAGGATTACAAAGATGTTAATTTGACATCACAGTGAGATAGACACAAACCTATAAATAGTAAAACTAATCATTTTGAAGTGGTCTTTGTACATTTGGATGAATTTTAGAGAAATGTTACCATTTTTTTTTTTTAATTTACCACTTTTTGGATAAATTTTACCACATTTTTCTATAACTTTTAGTAAAAATATTTTCCTCTTTTTTGTTTTGAGAATTTTTACCCATGTTTCTCTAGAAATTATTTTTAAAAAATTGTAAAATTTATACCAGTTATTTCCAGAAATATGAAAATATTGGCCCTAATTAAAAGAAAATTTTTTTAAAAAAAAGGAACATTCTTTGGTCTCAGAACAAATATTTGTATATTTCTGGTGTTTGCTTTGAAATTTTATCCAATGATTTATTTATTTATTTATTATTTATCCGTGGGCTAATTTGTCTCAATTTAGGGTCCTTGATGTAAAACAGTTTGACAAATGATTAAAAAAATATATATATATTTTTTACCACTTTTTGGATAAATTTTACCAATTTTTTTTTTTAATTTACCACTTTTTGGATACATTTTACCACATTTTTCTATAATTTTTAGTGTTTCAGTAAAAATATTTTCCTCTTTTTTGTTTTGAGAATTTTTACCTAGGTTTCTCTAGAAATTATTAAAATATATATATAAAAATATTCACACACATAATTCACACAAACAAAAAAAAAAGGAACATTCACACACATTTGGAACACATACATTCACACACACACATATATTCACACACATACATTTCATACATTGTTTACATTAGAAATTTTATCCAATGATTTATTTATTTATTATTTATCCGTGGGCTAATTTGTCTCAATTTTCAGTTTGACAACCACATACATTCACACACCTACATTCACACACATACATTCACACACATACATTCACACACATACATTCACACACATATATTCACACACATACATTCACACACATATATTCACACACATATATTCACACACATACATTCACACACCTACATTCACACACATATATTCACACACATATATTCACACACATACATTCACACACATATATTCACACACATATATTCACACACATACATTCACACACATACATTCACACACATATATTCACACACATATATTCACACACATACATTCACACACATACATTCACACACATATATTCACACACATATATTCACACACATACATTCACACACATACATTCACACACATACATTCACACACCTACATTCACACACATACATTCACATACATACATTCACACACATATATTCACATATATTCACATACATATATATATATATATATATATATATATGTATCCAATGAAAGCCATCAGACTGTTGTTGTGTAGAAAAGGTTTATTGAGGCTGTTACTGTTTCCTCTTTGGTTGATGCAGCACAGACACTTCCTGTCAGTACTTCCTGTTCCAGACCGAACGCCACTGACACCGACCGTGTGTGTGTGTGTGCGTGTGTGTGTGTGTGTGTGTGTGTGTGTCCTGATCCTCCCTGAAACACTATAAAACATCTGAACCTGAGCCGAGTTTCTCTGTTTCACCCTCATCGCCTTCACCTTCAACACTGGCGTCACCACGGCAACAGCTCGCCATCATCACTAAAACAGTGTTTAGTCTGATTATCCAAAGCAGATCGATGACATCACTGTTCACTACATTTTAACGTTAAAGGGACAGTTCACCCAAAATTCTAATTTCGCAGTGAAATGTGAATTTTGGGTGAACTATCCCTTTAATTTGGATGGAAAAAAATTGAATAAATTGTTCCAAATCAGACCTTGTTGATTAATTTCGTCAGTGATGAACTTCCATATTTCATTTTTAATGAAAACACAAACTTTACATCAGAAACCGAACCAGACAACTGAACACCTTCATCACCTTCATCATCATCATCATCATCCTCCTCCTCAGGTAGATCTCAGGTTGACGTCAGCACCACGAACAGAAACCAGAGCATCATCTGCATCGTGTCATTATTATTCATTATTTACACGTTCATATAAAAATACAGTTTGTGTTTTAACAGATTATTAAACAGAATAAAAACTTTTTGTATTAAGTATTAAAATGTTTTTCAGCCCTTGATGAAAAAGTCACAGTGAGACGTTGACGGAACAAACGCCTCAGTTCAGGGGATAAAAAAACCCTTTTAGAATAATAAACAAACACTAATTAACTCTAATTAAAGAATATACGAGGCTGAAACTGTGAATAATTTAGGACGGCAGCACTTTAACGATCAGTGATTCACCAAACAGGAAGGAAACGTATAAAGTGTTGTTACAGTTATTTAATCGGAGGAACAACGAGACGCTGAGCTGCAACAATTAATCGATTAAACGACCAATAATCGAGTATAAAGTTATTCGTCAACTATTTTGATAATCAAATTATTGATTTGAGTCCAGATTCTCTGATTCCAGCTTCTTCAATGAGAATATTTATGGTTTCAAAACCATTTTTCAAGAAGAGTTTAGAAATCGACATTTGCTGGAATAATAAAAGTTTCCATTTTCATACTTTTCCAGATCTGGAAATCTATAAAAATCTATAAAAAAACCAATTCCACACTTTAAATAATTGTGTAGGATGTCAATAACCAGTTTCTAGTCTGGTTCAGTGTCGTTTTTTAAGAAAAAAAAGTCAAAATTCTCTTCTTCAATGTGAATATTTATGGTTTCAACACCATTTTTCAAGAAGAGTTTAGAAATAAACATTTGCTGGAATAATAAAAGTTTCCATTTTCATACTTTTCCAGATCTAAAAAACTGTGAATATTTCTGGTTTCTTTGTTCCTTTATGACGATAAACTGAGTCTCTTTGGTTTGTGGACAAAACAAGACGTTTGAGGACGTCGTCGTCTGGTGGTTTGAGAAACACTGACTGATGTTTTTTAAGACATTTTTTAACATTTTATCGACCAAACAACTAATGGATTAATCATTAAATCATCGACGGATGAATCGATAATGACAATAATCGTCGTAGCCGTAGATTTTCTGTCTGTGGCCGTTTGTTCCTCCGTGAATTCTTTACGTCGTCACGTTTC
>CM064901.1:1529953-1532453 GCA_030347415.2 Decapterus maruadsi
CTAGATATAACCCTTTGTGTTGGGTTCTAGGTAGAACCCTTTATGTTGGGTTCTAGGTAGAACCCTTTATGTGTTGGGTTCTAGGTATAATCCTTTACTAGGTAGAACCCTTTATGTTGGGTTCTAGGTATAACCCTTTATGTTGGGTTCTAGATAGAACCCTTTATGTTGGGTTCTAGGTAGAACCCTTTATGTGTTGGGTTCTAGGTATAATCCTTTATGTTTGGTTCTAGGTAGAACCCTTTATGTTGGGTTCTAGGTAGAACCCTTTATGTTGGGTTCTAGGTAGAACCCTTTATGTTGGGTTCTAGGTAGAACCCTTTATGTTGGGTTCTAGGTATAATCCTTTATGTTTGGTTCTAGGTAGAACCCTTTAAGTTGGGTTCTAGGTATAACCCTTTATGTTGGGTTCTAGGTAGAACCCTTTATGTTGGGTTCTAGGTAGAACCCTTTATGTGTTGGGTTCTAGGTAGAACCCTTTATGTTGAGGTAGAACAAGTTCTAGGAAGAACCTTTATGTTGGTTCCAAATAATCACTTTTCTTTTGGGTCTAGGTAGAACCCTTTAGTTGTTCTAGGTATAATCCTTTATGTTTGGTTCTAGGTAGTGTCAAAAGGGTTCAGGTAGAACAAAGACACCATTGAGGACAAGCTGAAGAACCTTATATGGTTCCAAATAGCACTTTTATTTCTAAGGGTGTAGGAAAGACATTATGTCAATGAGTGTCCTCACAAAGACACCATTACAAGGATGTGTGTGTGTGTGTGTGTGTGTGTGTGTGTGTGTGTGTCGGACCTCCTCCAGTCGGTGTAGTACAGGTTCCGTCCAAACGACACCAGAGCGAAGGGGTAGTGGACGCCCTCCACGATGCGTCTCCTCAGCCGGCGGTGAGGGTCCATACACTCCAGCACGCGGGTTCCTGCGGAGCGAGGAAGGAGAGACGGGGTCAGAACCAGGTCGGCCGCTGCAGCGTCACCTCTCGTCTCCGCCGTCTCTGACCTGCGTCGGCCCAACACAGCTGCTGGTTGTCGGTGTCAAAGGTCAAACCGTTGGGAAGCCCCAGGTCGTCCTTCACCAGGACGCTGCGGTCCGTCCCGTCCATGTTGGACATCTCGATCTTGGGCCCGTCTCTGTTCCAGTCGGCCCAGTACAGACGCCTGACGCCAACACAACCAAAACCAGTTAGAACATTATTAAAGGGACAGTTCAACATTTTAGTCAAACTGTCATAGCAGTAGGTTCACTACCTGTTTTTAGAATTGTCAGTGCTCAGAGCTACGCTACGGAGGCTCATTATGGGAGCTATCAAACTTTTCCAAGAACTCCACGGAGCTCAGTGGACCGTGACCTGCACATTCACCACGCTATGAGATAATAACACAACGTTACCACACAGAGTTGTTTTAGAGGGAAATTCATGTAAAACCTCTGATGCACGTTGCCTTCAGGGACAGTTGTTCATCATCAGTCTCTGTATTTCCCTCTAAAACAACTCTGTGTGGTAACGTTGTGTTATTATCTCATAGCGTGGTGAATGTGCAGGTCACAACTTGTCCACCAGAGCGTTGTGGAGTTGTTGGATTGTGTATTTGATGAGTTTGATGAGGGA
Source organism: Decapterus maruadsi (assembly GCA_030347415.2). Lineage (NCBI taxonomy): Eukaryota > Metazoa > Chordata > Actinopteri > Carangiformes > Carangidae > Decapterus > Decapterus maruadsi. The sequence goes on from CM064901.1 coordinate 1,531,563, forward strand.
AACCAAGAAATCCCATGAGCCTCCGTAGCGTAGCTCTGAGCAGCTCACGGCTCTGCTCCGCCGTTCTAAAAATAGCTTGCACCGACAGTTAAAGGTAACGAACCTACTGCTATGACTATAGGGATTATGGTGATGGGCCAGTTTGGCTAAATGCTGGAACTATCCCTTTAAACCTGATCCCGCTCACATGCCGCCGCTCCAACCACTCACTCACCCGTACGACGGGTTGGCGACGATGGGCCGCGGGTTCACCAGGTCGGTATCGAACAGGACGCGGCGCTGGCTGCCGTCCAGCTTGGACACCTCCACCGTGTCCTTCATGGAGTCGGTCCAGAAGAGGAGGCGGGACACGTGGTCGATGGCGACGCCTTCAGGACTCTGCAGCTCTGGACAAAGTAATCAGTTACAGTTACTCATTACTTTATTTATTATTACATAACCGTTCCCTCGTTGCTACGTCACGGCCACGTCCGTCGTACCTTGCGTGACGACCGGGACGACGTCTCCTCCGCTCAGAGTGGCCTTGCTGATGGCCGGCCCGGTGATGTCCGTCCAGTAAACCGTCTTCTCCACGCAGTCGTAGGCCACGGCGATCACCACGCGGTCCTGAGAGGAGCGGAGAGACACGGGGAGAGACAGACGCTTTCATTCATTCATTCATTCATTCTTCTGTGAGACGTTTTCAAAGAGTCTTTTGTGTGACGTTCTGCAGATTTATGAACTTCAAGTCAGAGGAGAAAAGAGTTCTGACGCTGAAATGTGCTGCAGAACAAACGGAGGATTGTTTCAGGCGCCAACGCTCGACTCACGATGAACAGCGACTCTGTACGTTACATACGAACAGGAAGGAGCCAAGAATCATCTTCATCACAGCGTCATCAACAACTCAAC
>CM064901.1:1537453-1694953 GCA_030347415.2 Decapterus maruadsi
AGTTTTGGACATTGTAGGATATATTTTATTATATATTTCTGTCTTATTCTCAGGTTTTGTTCCTCGTTGTGATTGTATTTTCTTTGCACATGAGTCAGTTATTTTGAAGTCTGGTCCATTAGTTCTCAAACCAGAGAAATCGTTTCATTGGTCGCCTGTTGATGACATCACACCCTGTGTTTGTCTCTGATGGTTGAAATACTCCCATGATCCCATGCTGCTTTGTGACGTCACTAAACCTTTGTTATTGTTTTGTTTTTACTACTTCAACAGGTTTTTTATCCTTTTGTGTTGAAATGTATCAGTTTATTTTATCTATGAATGAAGGAAGCTGTGTGATTGTTTATGTCGCCTCATCAGGACGAGACAGATAATTGGTCTTTAATTATTCCGTCTGTCAGCGAACGCAGCCTCAGATGTTTGTTGAGTCTCACGTGAAGCTGTTTACACTCAAACATCCTTACGCTACGGTGGCCCTGAGGGCTCAACACGGAGCAGCTGAGAAAACACACGCAGAGACAGAACCTCACAACTCCACAGGAAGTGTTTCTAAGGGGACACAATAAGGCGAGGGACCGGTTAGCTTAGCATTAGCCTTTAAGTCCCTCCCTTTATCGCCAGCGTCAGTGTTTTTGACCCTTCTGAGCCACCGTACTTGCACCAACTTCCAGGTGTGCAGGTGCGTCACTCTACCTGTGGACACGGGGCTGCACTGGAATCCGTCGCCGTGGAAACCAGGATGGCACTGGCAGCTGTAGGAGCCCTGAGTGTTGGAGCAGAGCGCGTCGCGGTGACACGGATCCTGTCGACACTCGTCCACATCTGGACACAGAGAGAGAGAGAGACAATTAATCACCATAGAAACCAACCTCAACATCCAATCAAACGAACTTTAAACATTTCCAGTAACAACTTCCGGAGCTAGCGGCTAATCGTTAGCTTCTTCAGCATAGATCTGTCCGCCGTGTCTCAGATTTGTGTCGTTTTCCCCGCTCACAGCTCACAAACAAACAAACAAACAAGCAAACAAACAAACAAACAAACAAACAAGCAAACAGAAAAGTCAGTACAGGCTAACGTAAGTGTGCTAACATTCTCACAATGATACGAAAATGTTAGCATACTGGTTTTAGTCTATTCTTAGCATTTAGAGTTTCGTCGTCACGCGTTTGCTAATCGTTAGCTTCTTCAGGACCGTACGTTCCACCGCTTCATCGTCCAAACAACTTCTGGGATTCGTCTTCGTCTTTTGATGACAGCGTTGTGAAATAACTGCGTATAACGGCGCTACTTTTTTCAGTAGCCTAACAGTTTTTTTTTTTTTTTTTAAACTTTATTCACAAAAATGTACAGAACAATACTGTTGTGCCAGGGAAGAAAAAAGAAAAAGAAAAAAAAGAAAAGATATATATAAATATACAAAACTTTTATGTTTACCATTTATATCAAGTACAAAAGATTATATTATTACATAAATAAATACTTGTCCAAAATAAGATTGGTTTTTGCCGCTTTTGGTATTTCCAGTCCTTTTATGTCGGTGCCATACTGAAACAGTTCCTTCACAAAAAGTGCAAAGTTAGGTTTTCCATCAGACCATTTTCTTTTGCGTATGTGAAATTTTCCTAGAAATAAAATAAGTTGTACAAAAAAAATTAAATCATTGTCCATTTGATAATTATTAAAATAAAGAAAAATGTCTTTCTCCTGTAGGTGGATTGAATGACCAGTTTTCCTTTCAAGAAAATTTTGTACATTCAACCAAAAGATACGAGAATATAGACGATGAAAAAATAAATGTTCAATGGATTCATCAAATAACTCACAAAAGTAAGAGTATACAATATCAAGTTTGAAACGTTCCAATGTTTTTTTGGCTGGGTAAATTTTATGTATAATTTTAAAGGATACCTCCTTGATTTTATTATTTATGAAAAATGTATTACTTATCACCCACATTTTTTTGCAATCCACATCCCTATAAAGAGATTTCCAAAACATATTAACAGCAGGGATGTTACCATTTATTAAAAGATTTCTAATGTATTTATTTGTGCATTTGTTAGTTGTAATATCAACACTTCCAAGAAAAATATTTTTTTTAGGAGCAAGTACATAACGATCAGCTACAGAGCCACAAAGAAGTTGTAACATATTTCTTGGGATAGCATTACAAATTATAAAGTATTCTTTTGGAGAAACTACTATGTCAAGTAGCCTAACAGTAGCTAATCAAAAAAGTTACAGTTTCCCGCGTTATAACGCCGTTACCGTTCCTGATAATAAAATGAGTCGTTGCTTGACTCAAGAAGTCCCGTCACGAAATAATAACACACCTGTTTAAGTGTTGAACTTTATGCTTATAAAAATGTTTTCAGTCCATCAACTAGTTGGAACTAACCGACTCACTCAGTATCCCTCCGCCGAGTGAGTCGGTTAGTTCCAGATAAACCGGAGGTTACGGGGTGCAGTCCAAGTAATTTGACATATTTGAGCATTAGTTACTTTTCCTGGTAATAAGTTACTTTTATAATAAAGTAATTCAGTTGCTAACTCAGTTCCTTTTGGGGGAAAGTAACTAGTAACTATAATTCATTTTAAACTACTACAAACGCTACTCAGACTGAACGACAGTGATGCTACTAAACACAGCGTGTGTGCAGTTAATAACAATATAAAAGGAAAGGAAGGATTTTATGAATAAATGTTTTTCTGTTGTGTTTCTGTTGGAGCGTCACAGTTTAGCTTCAGCAGCTAACGCTAAAGCTAAAGCTAAAGCTAAAGCTGCAGCGCTTTGTTTCCCATCAGTTCCTCTGTTTATTTTACAGCCTGAGAAAAAGTCTTGAAATGAACTTATATGTCGTTTCCATGACAGTTGTGTATCAGGTGTCGAACAGTCGACCGTCTGGTTCTCAGCAGCTTCAGTGAAACCGCTCTGGCGTTGCCCTGGAGACCGGTCACGGTTTAAATCAGAGGCTTCGTGGCCGAGCGCCGCGGAGGGACGGAGGCTCGCGTCCAGCTGCAGGAACATTCCTCACCGTCCACATCTGGAGCGGCGCCCGGACCGGGAGGAGGAGGATGTATAAGAGATGAGCTGCACAGCTGTCGTCGGGCAGCGATCTGCTGCACTTCCTGTCCAGGTGGACGCGTTTCCACGGAGCTGAGTTACTGACCGACCGCGTGTTCCTCCGGTCTGCGTCGGTGTTTACGACCGACTGTCACGGCTACGGAGGCTACGGAGGTAAATGTGAGAGCGACACCTGAGAGCTCAGCGTTTCCCTGGGGAACGGTTTAGAGAGCGCACGTGTTCTCTCACTCACATTCAGACTATGTTCACTTTATATTTATATATTTATATATAAGTAAATGTATTTCACATCAAGTGTCATGTATGTGTCGTGTTTTAATGAAGGTCCTTCATGTAACTCGCCATCATCAGTAAAAAACACAAGTTTAACATCAAACCACATGGTAGTGGAGAGGCATCAACAGGTTTCTACAGGTGAAGAAACGGGGGCTGCCAGGTGTTTTCATCCACAGTCTCATCACAGTTTAGCGGAACTACACCTTTATTCACCTGCAACTGTTGGTGTCAGTGGTGATGGAGGAGGAAGAAGAGGAGGAAGAGGAAGAAGAAGAGGAAGAGGAAGAAGAAGAGGAAGGAGAGGAGGATGAAGAGGAAGAAGAGGAGGATGAAGAGGAGGAGGAGGAGGAGGAAGAAGAGGAGGATGAAGAGGAGGATGAGGAGGAAGAGGAGGAGGAGGAAGAGGAGGATGAAGAGGAGGAGGATGAGGAGGAAGAGGAGGAGGAGGAGGATGAAGAGGAGGAGGAGGAGGAGGAGGAGGAGGAGGAGGAGGAGGAGGAGGATGAAGAGGAGGAGGAGGATGAGGAGGATGAAGAGGAGGAGGAGGATGAAGAGGAGGAGGAGGAGGAGGAGGAGGAGGAGGATGAAGAGGAGGATGAAGAAGAGGAGGAGGAGGAGGAAGAAGAGGATGAGGAGGAGGAGGAGGAGGAGGAAGAAGAGGAGGATGAAGAGGAGGATGAGGAGGAAGAGGAGGAGGAGGAGGAGGAGGATGAGGAGGAGGAGGAGGAGGAGGAGGATGAAGAGGAGGAGGAGGATGAGGAGGAGGATGAAGAGGAGGAGGAGGAGGAGGAAGAAGAGGAGGAGGAGGAGGAGGAGGAGGAGGATGAAGAGGAGGATGAAGAGGAGGATGAAGAGGAGGATGAAGAGGAGGATGAAGAGGAGGATGAAGAGGAGGATGAAGAGGAGGATGAAGAGGAGGAGGAGGAGGAGGAGGAGGAAGAAGAAGAGGAGGATGAAGAAGAGGAGGAGGAGGAGGAGGATGAAGAGGAGGATGAGGAGGAGGATGAAGAGGAGGAGGAGGAGGAGGAGGAAGAAGAGGAGGAGGAGGAGGAGGAGGAGGAGGAGGAGGAGGAGGAGGATGAAGAGGAGGATGAAGAGGAGGAGGAGGAGGAGGAGGAGGAGGAGGAGGAGGAAGAGGAGGAGGAGGAGGAAGAGGAGGAGGAGGAGGAGGAGGAGGAGGATGAAGAGGAGGAGGAAGAGGAGGAGAAGGATGAAGAGGAGGAGGAAGAAGAAGAGGAGGATGAAGAGGAGGATGAAGAGGAGGATGAAGAGGAGGAGGAAGAGGAGGAGGAAGAGGATGATGAGGAGGAGGATGAGGAGGAGGAGGATGAAGAGGAGGATGAAGAGGAGGTTGTAGTGCAGAGCAACAGGAAGCAGCAGATCAGAGGATCCTCAGCTGCTTCATGTTGAGTCTGAACTGAGGCCGATACGAGTCATAACACCAGAGATCCAAGGTCCACACACACACACACACACACACACACACACACACACACACACTCACCCCGACACACCCGGCCGTCACCCTGGAAACCGGGCCGGCAGGAGCAGAGGTAGGCGGAGCCTCCGGTGTAGCTGCACAGCGCCCGCTCTGCGACGTCGCAGTCGTGACTTCCTCTCTGACAGTGATCCACCACGGGCCGGTTCTCCGCTGCACAACCACAGACACACAGCAACACAGTCCAGTTGTTTATTTAACATCGGTTTGTTGTGGTGCCGAAACAAAACAGTCATTAAAGGGATAGTTCAACATTTTGTCAAATTGGCCCATTATCTTTAACTGTCGGTGCAAGCTGTTTTTAAGAACGGCGGAGCAGAGCCGTGAGCTGCATGTAAAACCTCTGATGCACGTTGCCTTCAGGGACAGTTTTTCATCAACAGTCTCTGTATTTCCCTCTAAACCAACTCTGTGTGGTAACGTTGTGTTATTATCTCATAGCGTGGTGAATGAACCACAACCGTTCTGACTGACTGAGTCCTGACAGATATTAGAGTTTAAGATGTTAGGACTCACTATGACATATCTTTCCCATAATGCTTTGTGGTTGCAATGTGTAGGCTATGTGTAGACAAGAATATTTTCCACTTGAAATAAATAGAAAAATCTGATAGTGGAAGAAGTTTGTCTTTCTTATTACAAGCTTTTCACTGGCTGATTCTTTTTCTACTTATTTCAAGAGAAAATTTGTTTGAAACAAGTGAAAAAGATCTGAAAACAAGTACATTTTTAGGTGATGAGTCTTATTTTAAGTGGAAAGAGGTTAGTGCTACACATGACAGCCAGCCAGCATCAATGAGACCTCAGTGGTTCTGGTTCAGGTTCTGGTTCTGGTTCTGGTTCTGGTTCAGGTTCTGGTTCTGGTTCTGGTTCTGGTTCTGGTTCAGGTTCAGGTTCAGGTTCTGGTTCTGGTTCAGGTTCTGGTTCTGCTGAGTGCTTAGCTTCCTGTCCTGAGTCTCTCCACTGATCCCGTCTCCGTCGGACAAAAGCCCTGATTGTTGGAGTCTCTCTGGGACTTTTTACAACAACATCTGTACAACAAGAAGCTCCTCAGACAAAGACTCACACACAGGAACTACACACCACTCCACCCACCCACACACACAGCTGTCCACACACACACACACACACACACACACACACTTGAACGTACCGATGCAGGTCTTTCCGTCGCTGGCGAACACGAAGCCGGTCAAACACTCGCAGCGGAAAGTTCCCGGCAGGTTCGTGCACTCGGCGTTGGCTCCACAGACACCGGGCGTCTCCCTGCACTCGTCCACATCTGTCACCACGACAACGACATGCAAGTGAATGTTTTGATCTGATGAGATGTCTAGATAGCGACTCACAGTAGCATGTTAGCTAACAGTGACAAGGCATGCTGGAGGCTAATGGTTACATTCGTACTCGGAAGTTGGAATTTCTGAGTTCCGAGCTGTAAGTTTCTTTCCTAATCAGAAAGTCGGAGAATCCTCGCAACCTCCGAGCTGACTTTCCAAGATGGCTGTCCCGTTTGTAAACAGTAGTAGAAGCTCCTGTAATATTCCATCTTGAAGCACTTCTGATAATCTTTTGTCGCACTAAATCAGTCGTATAGTATTGCTTGACATATGCAAATGCTGCTAATGCATGCTAACAATATTTTCCAATTTCCAATTTTGACTTCCAACTTCCGAGGTAAATGGAACACACCATAGCATGCTAACACCAGGGCTGCGGCTAGCTGTTTAAAATGCTAACATTAGTCAGATTAAGCTGGTTCAACCTCAGTAGCTAAATGTGCCAGCCATAGTTAGTGCTAACTGGGCTAGCTGGGGCTAGCTGGTCAGAATGCTAACGAGGGGCTATGTGCTGCAGCTAGTTAGCATGCTAACTTCAGAAAACCAACCAGCACCAGCTGGTTAGCTTGTGTGTTTTTTTCTATCTTTGGTGCGTAAACAGCTTTTAATGCTAACCTTTGCTATGTAGCATTAGCAACCTGCTATTTTACTCTACACTATAATTACTCAAAGAAAAACCTTTTTCTGATTTGTGACGGTTTGTTTTTTATTCACATTTTTTTGTTGTTGTCGTTTTTTTAAACCATTCAAGCATTATTTGCTCCGTAACCTTTAACGGGAGCTGTCTGACTTTAGAATAAAACAATTTCAACTCCAGAACAAAAACCATCAATTCAACCAACAATTTTCCACATCGTGACTAAAAGACAGTGTTCAAAACTTTATATGATATGAGGTTGTGTTACCGTGGCAGTAGCGTCCGTCTCCGTAGAAACCAGAGGCACATTCACAGGTGAACTGGAGGCCTTCCCCTGACCTGCACATGGCGTTGATGTCGCAGCCGTGGCGGCCGGTGAAACACGGGTTCTGCTCCGGTAGAGTACCTGTCACAGCAGATATACAACACGTCACTTCCTCATCTCCTGCAGACCAACACGGCTTCAATGTTTTCTACTGAACAGACAATTCATATTTAGATAATTCATCTGATCGTCGGCTGCAGCTAAAGGTTCATTGATCCGTTGCTTCACAGCACCAGTGACTCTGAGGAGTAAAGTGAGTCATCGGGGAGAAACCAAAGCGTCCTCTTGTTCCCATCATGCAGCTGAACGTTGGAACTCCATGTTTGAAGTTTCCTCCTCACAGGAAACACGAGCCAGATGTTTCTAGCAGCTGCCTCCAGCTGAGTCCTGTTTGTTTGTGTGACTCTGAGCCCCGGGCGTCTCGTCCACTGCCCCACCTGCTCGTTTACCTTTAACCCGCCTTTTAATCAAGGGAGAAAAAAGGGTCATCCTGATGCCCCGGTGTCGCCCCTGCTGTGGACTGGAGGTTGGTATCTCTCTCCACGACCCCCCTCCCCCGTCACCTTTACCCCCTGCCAACGCTCTCCGAGCCTCTGCAGCCTGCAGCTGAGGAAATACAGCCGCTACCAGCAGATCACTGTTGATGTTCCTTTGATGCGGCTCTGAAGGAGGCTCGTTCCAGTGCATTCCTCTGAGCAACAACAAATGGCTTCACTCTGGCTCTGAGTGGCCTCACAGACGACCAGGAGACACGGTGTCTCTGCTAGAAGGACTTCAAACCTGCAGCTCCTGGTTGAACTTCTGTCTGAGGCCTGATCCAAAATGGATGATGTGTAATTAAAACTCTTAATTAATATTGACAATTAGACCGTCCACAGATAACATTTTTTGTCAAAATACATCCAAAGTGCCCAAATGTCTTGTTTTGTCCAACTAACTTGGATTTGCACTGTAGGTTTCTCTTATTTGTTTTAATACAAACCAACATTTTGTGCCACATACTCATATTTCAGTCTAGTTTTTATATTTTCACTCTCTCTCTTTTTCCTGTGCTTCTTTTATTATTTTGTTTTGCTTTTAATTTAAAGTTTAATGGTTCAAATTTTTACTATTTTGTGTTTTATTTTCATTTTGAATTTTTTTTTTAATGTTGCCCCATTTCCAATTCTTGCTTATTATATAAAGGACATTGAATTGCCCCTTGGTGTGAAATGCTATATAAATAAAGCTGCCTTTCTTGCCTTGCCTAGTTTTCTCGCGACCATCAAAGCAACTAATCAATTCTTGACAGGGATTGGCCTCCATAGCTGTTTCTACTAACACAAGGTCAAGTAAAAAATGGGAACCAATGCAGAAACCTTAATATGAACCAGCGTTGTCCCGCTCTCATTAGCAGAATAAAACATATAGCTAGATCAGAAATCTAAACATCATGTCTACGTTTGTTTTCCTCGTTTTATCTTCAGTCAATGTCTGCGAAGGTTTTCAAACTCACTGTGGACGGAGCCGATCTTGTTGCTCATGGCGTAGCGGATCAGAAGGTTGTCGGAGTCAAACATCACGAAGATCTGGTCCACGCTGAGCTGCTGGGTGGACGGCGCCACCCGGTTGGCCTCGTCCTGAGGGCAGCTCTGGAAGGCGATGGTCTGACGCCACTGGTAGCTCCGGGTCTCTACGGTGCCGTCGGCGGAGGTGACGGTGTAGTCGCGGTTGGAGGAGGACGTGATCACTGGAAGCAGAAACAGAAACGATGAACAATGTCTCTGCTCGGCTTGTCAGATTCCTTCTGGACCAGTTCACTCACAGTTTCACTCACGGTTTCTGTCGTACTGGTAGATCTCTTTGTACGGGTTGATCTGGACTGAGGATCCAGGCTGGATGGCGGGAAGCTGTCCCTCCAGCTCGGTGCTCACCACCAGGTGGTCGTGCTCGTCGATCCCTTTGAACTGCTGCTTGATGCTCAGGCGCTCGTTCCCAGGCTGGAAGATCACCTCAGCCTGCCGGGAAAACACACCTCCTGCATGGACATGAGAGGGAATACGAGCAGTTCATCACTGACCTTTTAACCCTCCTGTTGTCCTCCTCAGTCAAGGAAGGAAGGAAGGAAGGGAGAGATGGGAGGAAAGAAGGAAGGAACGATAGAAGGAGGGAGGAGAGGGAACAGATTAGGTAAAAAAGGAAGGAAGAAGTAAGGACGAAGGAAGGAAGGAAGGAAGAAAGGGAAGGAAGGGAAAAAGGATTGTGGAAAGGAGGAAGGGAAAAAGGGAAGGAAAGAAAGATGGAGGAAGGGAACAGATTTGTTCAAGGAAGGAAGAAGGGAAAGAAGGAAGGGAAAAGGGAAGGAAAGGAAAGAAAGATGGAGGGATAGGGAACAGATCAGGTCAATTGGACCAAAAGAGGAAGGAAGAAGAGGTAAGGACAAAGGAAAGGGAGGAAGGAAAGAAGGAAGGGATTGGGTAGATAGATTGGAAGGAAGAAGTAAGGACGATGGGAAGGAAGGGAGGGAGGGAGGGAGGGAGGGAGGGAAAAAGGATTGTGGAAAGAAGGAAGGGAAAAGGGAAGGAAAGAAAGATGGAGAGAGGGAACAGATTTGTTCAAGCAAGGAAAGAAGAAAGAAGGAAGGAAGGAAAAAATGATTGTGGAAAGAAGGAAGGGGAAAGGAAGGAAAGAAAGATGGAGGAAGGGAACAGATTTGTTCAAGGAAGGAAAGAAGGGAAAAGGGAAGGGAAGAAACAAAGATGGAGGGAGGGAACAGATCAGATCAATTGGACCAAAAGAGGAAGGAAGAAGACGTAAGGATGAAGGGAAGGAAGGAAGGAAAGAGGCATTACTAGAACCAGACAGCATTGAGCCGGTTCACACTTCCTCACCGATCAGACTGAAGCCGTTCTCATAGCCCGGCTGCTCCAGGGCGAAGGCCCAGCCGATGACTCCGCCCAGGGAGGACAGCGGCTGCAGCGAGGGGCCGATACCTTTGGGGATGCTGCTGATGGCCACGTAGGCCCGTCCGTCATTGGCCACCACGTACGAGTGCAAGTCGTTGTTGACCAGCTCTATGGGAGAAGGAGAGTTCCCCACGAACACCCGACCGTTGACCTTTCCATTCATCCTCTGGGGTTTACCTGGACAACCACGGAGATTTGATGAGACGTCGTGTCGATGCTGCGATGTATTGATAACAAGAAACACAGAAAATGCTTCCCACCTTCCGCAACACAGTCCTTCCCGTTACCGTAGAAACCAGGTTTACAGTGGCAGCAGTACCCGTTGCTGTAATCGCGGCAGTCGGCGAAAGCGGAGCATTTGTGCCTGTTGTGGGCGCACGTCTCCAAATTGTACGCAAACACTGGAAAAGAACCAAAGATCAAAGGAATCCAACAGAAGTTCTGGACGGGATCAAAGGAGATTTAAGAGACTTCAACCCTTTGTTGGTCACTTACCATTCACATTCAGGTCTTCGTCTTCGTCCACCACAACGATCTGGGGGTGCTGGGGCTGGGAATGGGGCGGCACTGGCTGGACAGGCTGAGGGTTGGTGTATCGAGGTTGGACTGGATCGGGGGCGGGGTAACCTGGCTGGACTGGAGAGTATCTAGGCTCCTCCGGTTCAGGGATGGTGTATCTTGGTTGAAAAGGCTCAGTGATGGGGTATCTTGGCTCAGGCTGGACTGGGGATCTTGGTGGAACTGTTTCAGGACTGGTGTACTTTGGTGTGACAATCTCAGATTCAGGGTATTCCGGCTCAAACTCGCCTGGTTCTTCATAATCCGGCTCTTTGTCCTCTGGTTCGGCATTCCCAGGTGTGGTGGTGTCATCCTCTGGGTAACCTGGTCGGTGCTTGATGGGAGCCTCTGTCGGAAGCACCTCCTTCTCTTCTGGTGCAGCTTCAGCTGTCGTCGTCATCTGGGTGTCAAAGATTGAGTAATCCACCTCCTGCTCCTCGTCAGGTCGCCTTGGCAACATGGACACGGGTGGTTCGGTGGGATTGATCTCCCCTTCATATGGGTCAGGGGTCATTCCAGGTGTGATGGCGAGGAAGACGGGCGAGGCGCCGATCTCATACACCCAAACTCCTTTTTGTCCAGAGTTCGTCTTTCTGGTTGGAGACACGAAAGAAGAAGAAGAATCAGTTTCAGGGACGAAACACTCCCCATCGCCTCTACAGTCTGTTCTTTACGTTGGAAAACTTTATGAGACAGCAGCGGGATACTTGACTTTAGACTCTCTCCAAGGGATGTGAGACCGTTTGAAGGGATTCAAAGATAACTAGAGCAAAACACGGGTCCACACAAGTTTCAACACCTTCAGTAACAACAGTAACTGTAAATATCAGGAAATATTGTGTATCATTTACACACCATTCATCCAATGTCTAATTTGACATTACCACTTGTAGTGCCCTTCTTTTCCCTATAAGAGGGCCACGGTGCTTGGTCTCCAGTGTTTGGACGCGTGCAAGTTAATTACAAACAAAAAGTGCCCAAGGCGAGGTTTCAGTGCTAAACACACATTTACAACACAACAATACCTTGTTGGCGGGTAGGACAAGAAACCACACGTAGACACGGTCAAAACTGTGTGCCTTCGACCAGCACACCTGGTGGGCTGATTGTCCTGGGTTTAAATCACCCCGTGACCCGGAAGTGCATGACGCCACTTCCTGTGTCAACGGAAGTTACCAAAATAAAGCCCGCCAACATTTAAACAACAAATAAAAGCACAAATGGCTCCTACACCATTGAAACATCACTAGTTCAAACTACAACAACCAACAAAAGCCAGTATTCTGTAAACCATCGTAAATAAAGATGCATACTCAGTAAGTTCCGGGATGGATTTCTCGTCATCCGTGGTGGTTTTGAAGTACGTCCCCTGTTGGGTATTCCACCACCAGCCCTGCACCTCGCCCTCATTGAAGCCGGCCTCCAGCAGCTTCTGCTCTCCGCCCACTGACGTGGAGAGGAACTGCAGACCGTCTCTGGGGTACAAGAGGATGGCGCAGGTGGAGGACGGCATGACGGCCACGACAAGCTGGAAGGTGTTTCTCTGAAAGAACAAATCAGATGTCGTTGAGGAACAGGTCTTAGTTCTGGTCCTTGTGGTTCTGAGTCGCCACCCAGACGTGACTCAGAGAAGTTGGTTATTAACGTGGAAACGTGTACTGGACAGGAACACGACTCACCTCGACGACCCCTCCATCCCCTCGTCCGAACGTCCCGTGGGCGGCCATGTTCAGCCAGGTGACGATGAGGGCGCTGTGAGGCTCCACCCCCTCGTCTCTGGGGAAAGCTTGTCTGACGTGTTGACGGGCTCGTCTCAGGACGTCCGGGCTGCTGTCCTCCCTGAAGAAGACCTTCCCCCGGCCGTCGCTGTTGTCCAGGTCTCCCAGCAGGGCAGCCATCATTTTAAAATTAGCCGGCATCTTCCCCAGGTACTCCTTCTCCGCGGGGGGGGCGACCATGGCCACAAATCCATTGGTGTTAATCTGGAACAGGAAGTGGAGAAGGTTTGTTAATGAAGAAACATTCCTGTAGATCCAGTTCTTGTTTCGCCAAAAATAAACATACCACTTGTTTATTTCATGGATGGATCTAAAAGTTATATCTTAGTACCTTACAACCGACAATGAGGAGTTTTTTTTACTCTTATTCAAACAGGAAACAAATGATCATTTCTGTGTTTACGTCGGACAGAACCTCTCCCTCTCACAGTAACGTGAAAATATTTCAGTTATGAGAAAATTACAAGGCAGATTCTCAGTTACCGCTTGACTTCGTATTGTCTCACAATGAGAGAGCTTCAAAATAAAAGTCATATAATTATGAGGTCTAATGATGAGGTTGGATCTAATGCCTATGTACGGTGGCCCCGAGCGGCCAAAACATTGCAACTCCAGTAAACACATTCAACACAAAGAGAAGAAGAAGACGAAGGCCGTGGATGTGACCTTGTATTAAAATAGTGGAGGTCTGAGCGCCGGCTGAGGGTCGGCTGCCGGTTCAGACGGGATCACACGGAGTTCAGCAGGAGCCTCCAATTAAAGCTGCAGTGAAGGTCCAGACCTCGGTCTGCAGCTCCACTCGCTTTGTCAGCCCACAGGAATTCTGCACAACGACTCCTCATTCACCCAGAAGAAAAGATCTTTAACCCCATTAACTCAAATCCGCCTCGAAGTGAACGCAGCAAATACCACAAGTTACAGTGAAGTGGAGAGAAGAGCAGCAGCCACAACAACAGCTGCTCTCATCCTGCTATGAAACTCTGATTCATTCAGACTGAAACATCTTGTACTGTACATTTTAATCACATGAATTTACATTATATTATTATAAGAAGGGTTAGAGGTGCCGGTGACAGCCGCCTGCTAACACCCGTGTGCTAAAGAACCAGGTTTCTGGTTCAGGGTCAGCGGGTCGGGTCAGCGACGAGGAGACGGAGCTGATTTAACATGTGATATATTTACATCGTGATTATTAAATCCTTAATCACGCAGGAGAATTCTGTTGCAGTGGAAATCATCCCTACCCCCTGTTATGGGGTGTTATGTAATGTTATGTCCTTCCTAAAATTCCATCTGCTGTTTTACCGACTATTTGATGTCTTGTTTTCTTTTATTTATTTAAATTTATTTTCATTTATGCATTTATTTTTCCTTTTCTCCTCTGCTGCTCATAGCAACTATAGGTTGTCCTTTGTTGAAGGGTGCGTGGGAGGTTTGGCAGACGGACCATGAGGGTCGCTGAGCTGGGAGAGAAGCTGCCCTCATTAACTCTACGCACATTTGCACATTCTGTCATAAACTGTAAACTGTCTTGTCTGTAACAACATCTACTGTACGTCTGTCCGTCCTGGGTGACGGATCCTTCTCTGTTGCTCACCCTGAGGTTTCTCTGATTTTTCCATGTTAAAGGGTTTTCTATGGAGTTTTTCCTCAGTCGATGTGAGGGTCTAAGGACAGAGGATGTTGTTACAATGTCATGTGAAGTCCTTTGAGACAAACTGTTGCCTTGCTTCTGTATTGTTCTTGATTACAATATAAATCATTATTCCTACTCTGATACTAATTAGTCTGTGATTTATAACCACAGCTCTAAATGTTTAACTCTGGTTCTGGATCCGTGGCTCCACCTCCACGTGGTGCGTTCACTGTCCCCTGAGTTCAAACGACAGACGACGAAGCCTGCACTTAGTGAAGCTCAGCTCTGTGTTTGTGTAAATGACACAGTTAGCGACATGCTAATGGCTTCAAAATGGCTGCTGGGTAATGAGACCCGTCACACTGCTCCCACCGGAGGGGAGGGGCTAAGAGGTCACTGAGGGAACTTCACACCGAACCAGAGCGTTGTTGATATCCCATCAGCCTTTGCTGCTCCTGTTATTATTTACTGGAGGATTACAGGACCGTGTTTCCCAGAATGCCACACATATTTGGATGGTTAATGTTCGACCGAGCTCAGGCGCTGAGCGGAGCGCTGAACCGGCTCAGGTTGAGTTAATCATTGTAAAAGCAGCAGAGGAGAACCCATTCTCCTTCCCAGCATGCACTGGGCCAATAACGTCTGTTCTGACTCTTAACACGAGCTGGTGGAAACAGGAAGTGGAAACACACAGTATGTTTATGAAATGACTGCCTTAATCCGACTGTAACTGGACAACTGAAGTTCTTGTAAACGCGTTAGTCCGACTGATACCTGACCGAGCCAAATCTGACCAAGACACCCAGATGATGTGATTGGAAACGATTAATCTGACTGAAACTGGACAATGCATGTGAGCTGCTTCACAACAGTAGAGACGACACAAAGTGTGGCACAGAAGACGGCCCGAACCCGGTAAAGAACATTTAAAAAAGCTGTGTCGGCGCCGACTGAGTGCATTTCACACAGTGCAACCAGCTAGAAGATGTATTTTATCAAACAAAACAACAAAACAAAAGGGATTGGCTCGTGGACCGACCCGTCATTTGTATCGTTACAGCCTATTTTCAGCCGGGACCAGTGCGTCCGGATCGGAAACTGTAGTTAAGAATTCCAAGTCAGGCCTTTTTATTTCCATTTTGCATTTCCAACCTGCTGAAACAACGCATATCACCACCTGGCGCTGAGGAAGCGGGAACCATCAGTCGTCTGAGGAGACGCTCAGATGGAGCTGCGAGCATAACGCATGAAAACGAACTGACAGAGTTTAACTGACGGGTCAAAACCAAACGGACACCGAGGCGTTCAGGTGACGGATGGGATGTCGGTGTTTTATAGATCGTTGAAGTGAAGCGTTTGGTTTTAGTCCCATAATGATCGACAACAGTGAACGTGAGTGTGTCCACTGAGTAAACAGAGAGTAATCCAGCTCTGAAGAAGCAGGATGGAGCGTTTACAAGCAGCGGAGGTCGGAGGTCGGAGGTCGGAGCCTGACACCAGACAATAGGAACTCCTCATGATGCTGTGAGTCGGAGGAAACCAGAGACCAAGAGGAAAAGCTTTATGGTTGAGTGACTCTATAAAGACTGGACCCCCCCCCCACCACCACCTCCACCTCCACCACCACCGAGGTCGACCAGCAGCAGGTATCCGACTTCAGAGCCGGAGACAGATCTCAAGATAAGCACATTCCCAGAGCTCCGAGTGGAGCGGAGGACGGTCTGTCGGGGGGGAAGAGCTTCTTTGTCCTCATCGAACATAAACATTTCTCCTTGGTGTTTATCACAGTTTCATACAGAGAGTTTCATGGAGCCCAGAGGAGTCCTGATGCTCAGATGTTCAGTTAAAATGATTCACAACAGTTTGACGTTTGTTTTAGCTCAGTGTCAACAAAGCAGACTGTCAACGTGAACAGAAACTTTGTTAATAAAGGTAAAAAACATGTAAAAATGGTAAAGAGCTGCACTGTTAGGCCCTGAGCCAATCAGAAGAGAGGAGGAGGCTCTGAGCCTCTCTTCTGATTGGCTGACTCTTTCTGACTGATCCAATCAAGCAGAGCAGAAACCAAATCCTGCAAAGTTGTTGGAAGATGGGTCCAGGTGGAGAGGGGGCGGGGCTTAGTTGTGACATCTACCTTTATACTGTAGGCGCTTTAAAGGGATAGTTCAACATTTAGTCAAACTGTCCCATCACCATAACCCCTATAGTCATAGCAGTAGGTTTGTTACCATTAATTGTCATTGCAAGCTATTTTTGGAATGGCGGAGCAGAGCCGTGAGCTGCTCAGAGCTACGCTACGGAGGCTCATGGGATTTCTTGGTTTCCCTCATCAAACTCATCAAATACACAATCCAACAACTCCACAACGCTCTGGTGGACAAGTTGTGACCTGCACATTCACCACGCTATGAGATAATAACACAACGTTACCACACAGAGTTGTTTTAGAGGGAAATTCATGTAAAACCTCTGATGCACGTTGCCTTCAGGGACAGTTTTTCATCAACAGACTCTGTATTTCCCTCTAAAACAACTCTGTGTGGTAATGTTGTGTTATCCAAATCCCATGAGCCTCTGTAGCGTAGCTCATGGTTCTGCTCCACCGTTCTAAAAATAGCTTGCACCGACAATTAAAGGTAACGAACCTACTGCTATGACTATAGGCAGGGGTAGACAATAAGGGATTTTTGCCACTGGCCCTCCGGGCCAGTGACTTTTGAAGATCACTGGCCCTGCCATTCGAACCACTGGCCCAGGTCAACAGGTATCGATCCCCATATTAACGAAAAACAACATATCCAAGCCAACTATATCGCCATTAAGGCTGGAACTTTCTTATATACTGATAACAATACTACTAAATTTCTACGATTCTTGATACTTATTCAATACCACGATTCGATTTAAGAAGGACAAAAAAGTGCTTCTAAATTCATCAGGCTACTTTATTTAAAGGTATAGTTCACCCAAAATTCAAATTTCACTCATTATCTACTCACCCTCATGTCGAGTAAGAGCTGTGAGAATGGACAAATCCTGCTGCGTGGACCCCCCGTAACTCAGAGAAGGAACGGAGGACTCTGAAAATTCTCACAGCTCTTAGTCAACATGAGGGTGAGTAGATAATTTGAAATTTGAATTTTGGGTGAACTATCCCCTTAACAAATAAATAAGAGTTTCACATTAGACTTACACAGTATTTAGCCTCCACTCATTAGGTACTTTTATCCTCCAAGTAGTTCAGTGGTATAACTGGTGTTCTCATTCATTCACGTTTAGGCTGTTTCCACAGATTGGTGTAAAACTGACTCATTATTTCATTTTCAGCTCAGTATTGCGTTTACTCACGGTTTTCTTTTGGTTGTTAGGCCTATATGGTCTAAACGTCACGTGCACCACCGCTGTGGCGCACACCGAACAGCTGGCGCCCCAGCACGAGCTCTGGCTCGTGTGTAACGTTCGCGTCGGTCCCGACAGGACTCGACCTGACGCGCTGAGGAGGAGGGACGTTTCATGGTTAGGAAAAAGGTTTTTATCAGTTCTGGAGACGATCTTGTATCAGCAGCAGTGAGCGAGCGGCGCGCGTTTCGTGGGAGTGAAGTGAGCGAGCTGCAGCTGCTTGCAGGTGGTGCTGACGGGCCAGGACACAGCGCTGGATGCGCACAGAAAGTAATGTCTCTGTCGGCGATCGGGTCGGCTCTTAGCACTAATTACCGAGACGATTTGACAGTTATCATTTCAAACCACGGGGATTTAATGTGAAATTAGTTTTTATTTACTTGTTATATTTTTTTCAAGGCATTTATTTTCACTGGCCCCACCGGGCCAGTGTTTGGAGCGTTCTGGTGGCCCTGACGGTTTGAAAAGTACGTCCGGGCCACCGGGCCATTTATATTGTCGACCCCTGCTATAGGGGTTATGGACATGGGACGATTTGCCAAAATGTTGAACTGTCCCTTTAAGACAAACATGTTGGACCTTGGACATGGCCCTTCCAGATGTTATTTGTATTTACAGTGTTGGAGCTGCAGTAAAAGGTAACGTTGTGTAACCTTGGCCTGTTACAACGTGTAACAACACAGTAACAATGTAACTCCCTATGTGGTTGTCGGGGGAGACACGCCAGGACGCCGCTGACATCATCACACATGTCCGATCCCTGAGATCATCAGGATGAGTGTGAGAACAGCGGAGTGAGGGGGGGGGGGGGGCGTGTGAGCGCTGCCATCTGGTTCCACAGGACAGATGTCTCCTGTCTATACGTTCAGGATGTGCCCGCTCCACGGGGACGCTCCACTTCCTGTCAGAGACGGAGCGCTGGAGCGCCGCCGGACGACCGGAAAAAACCTCGGAGGAGCCAGAGCTGGATCAGAGCCAGGAGGCCCGAGTCCTCCAGCCCCCCCCAACCCCCCCCCCTCTCACCTCACCTCATCCTCCCCACTGTGCCTGAATGTAAAGAAAACGTGAGGGGTGTCAGTGCAGGACTGGTAATTACTGGGGAGGCACAGACCAACAGGATGTCATTCACTCTGGAGGGGGGGGGTGGGGGGGTGGGGGAGTAGGGGGGTAGTTAGAGACACTTAAAAGAGGGGGAGGGTCCTTTACAGAGCCCAGACCCACAGCAACCAATTAGAGCTTCACACTGTGAGAAAACTCAGCAGAGGCCGACGGACGCCGACAGCTGTTTGACTCTGAAAATCCCCATCGACACGTAACACGAAGAAGAAGAAGAAGAAGAAGAAGAAGAAGAAGAAGAAGAAGAAGAAGAAGAAGAAGAAGACGATTGTCTAAGACAGAGAAACAAAAGTGAAGTGAAAAGGCCACGTAAAGAATAAAAGTGAGAAGATGTGGCTGCGGAGTTTAATGAAAGGTTCTCGGGACAAACGTCATAATTTAAGGTCGACAGGAGAAGAACCCACAGATCCAGATGTGAAGGAATTCAACGAGGCGTGAGAATCTTTTACTGTCTCACCATGAGATGTGATTCTGAGTTTTGGTGCGACTCGATTCAAAATGGATTTTCGATTCAGAACTATTTGATTCCTAATGATCCTGCTTCAGTCTGTCGGTGTAAAGGATCCTCATGATCGACTCCAGTCTGAAGTGTCTTTTTCACATGTATTGAGTTTTAAACATTCATCCATGCTGAGATGGAACTGTTGAAACTGTTGCATAAAAGCAATATCACATATTAAAAGTGCCTCTTTATTTAAAACAAACAGTGCAGTTAAACAGCTAGCTTTTTAAATACTAAGGAAATGGATTTTCCTCAGAATTTGTTTCATTGTTTTATTTTTTATAATCGATTTTGGGTCATTTTATATCGATTCTGAATCGTATTAAAGGAGAATTGCGATTCTTATGTGAATCGATGTTTTGGCTCAAACGACAAACAACAAACTGGTGACGGCCCTTGACAGCAACCCCCCCCCAGGTGATCCTCCAGTAACAGCCTCTAAAGCAATGCCCACTCCGACTACGTCTTCTAAACCAGTGGTTCTCACAGTGAGGTCCGGGGACCCCCAGGGGTCCTAGAGAAGGTTCAAGGGGGTCCCCGACTTTTTCTCAAAATTGTACCACTTTTTTCTAGAAAATTTTAAACGTTTTGGGAGAAATTGTACCACTTTTTTCCAAGAAGTCTTTCCAAAATTCACCCCATTGGTCCTAATTTGACCCTACATTGACTAAAAATGTAACGTTCTTCAGTCTCTGAACAAATATTTGTCTATTTCTGGTGTTTGCTTCAAAATTTTGTCCAATGGGGGTCCGTGGTGGGGGGTCCGTGGTTGGGGGTCCGTGGTGGCCTGGCTAACACCACCTCAACTCGGTGTAGGTTGAGATTCAGTCTGGGAACCACCCGTTCATTTTTTCGTAGCTGAGGTGCGTTTTACGAAACCCAGAGCTGTTTATTGTGCGCTACAATGTCTATCAAATACGTCTGTACGTAGCTTTTAGCCAATCGTATCGATCGTACCCGAGAAAGAAAATGCTAAATTGCTCTTTTTTCTAAATAAACTTGCGGTCTAAACGACATTTACTAACGCTGCATCGAAAGGAAAAGCGGTTTCCGCCATGTTGAATCAACAGGCTATCGTTGTGTCGACATCGTCTCCCGTTCTGTGATTGGCTCCCTCGTTGAGGAGAACAGGGTCCATGGTTTCCAGACCGACTTGCAGAGCGAATAAAATCAGGTGCAACTGCAAGGCATCATGGGTAAACCCAGGGTGTTTGACGACCACTGCTCTAAAGGACCGCCCACTCCACTTTGAAGAACTACGTACTCTGAAACGGTCCAGAATTAAACGTCTGATCCGATTCCCAATTTAAACTTTTCCTGTCCTGTATTTTATTTTGAAAAGCTTGGACGCCGTCCCTTCAGAGTTTCATCAGTCAACAAACTGGAATCTGAAGAACAACAGAGACGAATCGCTGCAGGAGCAGAGTGACCCAGTCACCGAGACCTCCCTCCATCCGAGTGTAGGGGGGTGGGGGGGTAAAACCAACAGAACCCCGTCCAGACACTTCCTGTCCCGGGGTGAAGGACGCTCCGCGCCGACTCGTCCTCCAGCGCCGGTCTGGGAGGGATTAACCGCTCCCGGCCTCCGGCGCCGGGAACAACGCGAAACATGACGGCGACCGGAGCGAGACCTTCACCACGAGTCCCGTCCGCTTCCTGTAGAGACGCCGAGGCCTGTGTGGTCTGAACCCTGTTGATCTAGAGCCGGGGGGTGGGGGGAGACACATGGTGCAGGAGGGGGGAGGGGGGGCGGGGGGGAGTGGGGGGGGCAAGAACAACAGCCGGCGTCGAGAAGCTTCAGCAGCTCCTCAGGTCCAAGACCTTCATCACAGCAGCTTCAACGAGTCACAACGATCCCACCTGAAGTTTCCTCCTGGTCCAGACGCAACCAGATAGGAACCAGAACTAGAACCAGAACCAGAACTAGAGCCAGACCAGAACCCCAGACCCAGACGGTCCTTGGATCATCTCTGAAGGCCACACAAACAGTTCACTCATGCTTCACCTTCTTTATCACTGTATGAACGGTTCCTGCTGGGATCCACTACAGGATCTGAGGTCCAGTTTGATCCCATTCAGGGATTTTAAACTTTTTTAAGGACGAAGCAAAACTTTGGGATCAAAAATAAAAACAAAACATCAAAAATGTCTGTTTTTACTCTACGTCAGCAAACCTGAACTCTTAACAGGAACCAACCTCCAGCAGAACTGGGCTCAGGGTAAAGGGTTCTTCCTGCACCAGATCCTCAAACAGTCTGCTGTGACTCTATGTCCAGACCCTGATCCATGGACAACTGGACTCTGGTTCAGGTTCTGGTTCTGGTTCTGGTTCTGGTTCTGGTTCTGGTTCTGGTTCATGGAGGTGTCTTGCTGCCACACCCAAAAAATTCATTCATTCATTCATTCATAAAAAAAAACCCATCAACATCCGTTTTTATTTTTCTAATCCTCATCAGAACCAGAGACCTTCGTCCTCGTGATGCTGCCACCTGCTGGACTGGAGGGCGAGGTCGTCCTGGCTGACTTTAAAGGGACATTCTGTAACTTCTCCTGTCATCTATTCATGAAAATTGATTATTTGGTTCTTCAGTCTGTTCTTCATGAATCAGTAATATCTCCTACCTCCTACCTTCTGAATGCTGCATTCAGGTGCAGTCGGACAGACGGCCGCGAGCAGCAAACCAGATGTCATTTTAGTCACAGAAGTCCAGAGAAAGACGGTAAAACAATACCACATCACCATGACAACATGTTGTCACGTGTATTGTTTCGCCTCGTGCTTGTTTACATAGAGGCTTGTTTACATAGAGGCTTGTTTACGCCGTTACCTGCAGCGGCTGTCGCCCGTCTGCCCGATTTCACCTGAATGCAGCATGAAGAATACACAACCACAACGCTAGAAGGAGGAATTCCTACGCAATGCACCTTTAACACGAGGTGGAAACTCAGACAACAACAACAACAACAACAACAACAACAACAACAACAACAGGAACCGTTCAGCTCCTGGTTCTACAGTCGGACCAGGAGCAGAGCAGCAGCAGGTCTGAGACCAGCACCGGGTGTGGATCCTCCAATCAGGATTAGGCCGTCACATGACCTCAGGAATGCACTCAGAGCGTGTGTGTGTGTGTGTGTGTGTGTGTGTGTGTGTGTGTGTGTGTGTGTGTGTGTGTGTGTGCTGATAAAAGGCTTATCTGTGTTGGCTTTTAATTGACTCGCATTCCAGCCTCTGTTCACACATTTAACACCACACACACACACACACACACACACACACACACACACACACACACACACACACACACACACACACACACACACACACACACACTTGTATTTAGTAAACAGCTTTAAATGGTGATGAGGCTGTGAACAGATTCACTTATTGATTAACTCAGCTGATTATCTGCTTGTTTGTAAACGTTAATTATCTTCATTAAATCATCTTTAAAGGAGCAGTGCATCAAAAACCAAACAACAAACTGTTGCACCATGGGAGTTGTCTGTCATGTTCAGGTTGTTGGGGCAACAACACTTAACAATAATAAGTATCATTCATTAAGCATTAATAAATAGTGAATTCATCATTTATAACACACGAATACTCATTAATAATAGTTTATAAACACAGTTAGTGATCCTGAGTCACGTTTTTGTAGATGTTTTAACTTTTAAAGTTACAGATTCAAACTTTTTTCTTTTTTTTTACAGTTCAATTTTCAGATTCAGCTCAGATTAAAGTTTCATTTCAGGTTGATTTTTAAAAGTTTTCACTGCAAAAACTCTAAATCTTACCAAGAATATTTGTCTTATTTCTAGTCAAAACTAATCTCATTCTACTTAAATCAGACTTATCACATAAACGTTTTACTGCTTTCAAGCAGATTTTCACTTGAAATCAGTAGAAAAATCTGACACTGAAGCAAGTTTTTCTTTATTATTACAAACACGAAAAAATGTTCTAGGCTTATTTCAAGTGAAAATTAGTTTGAAACAAGTGAAAACGATCTAAAAACAAGTGGAAAGAGTTTAGTTTTGACTAGAAATGAGACAAAAAGTATTGAAAAGATTTTGAGTTTTTACAGTGTTTGAACTCATTTTGTACAAATTAAATAGAAGAAAATAAGTTTCAACCAAAGTTTGATGCTTCTATTTGTTCTGTTTCACACGTTTCTCATGTTTTGACCTCGCATCGATAGTTGATCAGCTCTCTGATCGATCAGATCGGTCGGTTCTACTCACGTGCACGGTGTCCACGGAGCCGCTGAAGAAGACCATGGAGCGGTTGAGCGGCAGCTCGGCGGTGGAGTCCGGGCCGGGCAGCAGCTGCACGTCCCCGGCTTCCTCTCCGAACGGGAACAGGTCGCTGAGCTCCAGAGCCCGGGTCAGGACCGGGAGGAGGCTCAGCAGGCTCCAGCACCAGAACCAGGACCGGGACCGGGACCGGGACCAGGACTTCATCTTCCAGGGACTGAGTGGGACGCAGCGGGAGCTCCGGGGAGGGCAGGCCGGGGAGGGAGCGAGGAGAGCGGCGACACGAGCAGCCAGAGAGCAGCTGCGGACTGAAGGAGCCGGAGGAGCGGGGAGGGAGGCAGGGTGATGGGGGGGGGGGGGCAGAGAGACACCCCGGGGGGGCTGAAGTTACCACCACCACTTCCTGTTGTGGATCACAGAATAAAAGCCGAACTCTGCAAAAACTCAAAATCTGTGTCTCATTTCTAGTCAAAACTAAACTCTTTGCACTAAAAATGAACTTGTTTTTAGATCATTTTCACTTGTTTCAAACTAATTTTCACTGTAAATCAGTAGAAAAATCTGCCAGTGGAAACAAGGTTTTTGTGCTTATAATAAGAAAGAAAAACTTGCTCCACTATCAGATTATTTTAAGTGAAAATCTGCTTTAAAGAAGTCAAAAGTGTCTAAAAACAAGGTGCTTTTAATGAGATATGTTTTGACTGGAAATAAGACAAATATTCTTGGTAAGAGTTTTTGCAGTGAATTCAGAACCACCTACACTGTAAAAACTAACATCCATCCATCCATCCATTATCTATACCGTTTTATCCTTACGGGTCACGGGTGAGCTGGAGCCTATCTCAGCTGACTTCGGGCGAGAGGCGGGGTTCACCCGGAGAGAACCCACGCATGCACGGGGAGAACATGCAAACTCCACACAAAGGGCTCCTGCCCCCTGGGTTCGAACCCAGAACCCTCTTGCTGTGAGGCGACAGTGCTAACCACTGCACCACCGTGCCGCCCCAAAAAACTAACACTAACACTAACATACTACAAACTAACATACTCAATAAAAAGTGGGGTTTTTTTTTGTTGAGTTAGAGAGTTGTTTTCCTCCATTTAACCTCCATTTATAGCTTGTAATCATGTGAATAGGTTGGTGCTCTGACACAGTCAATAATTATATTATATCTCTATATATTATCTCTAAGCAGCAGTGTTGTTGTCAAAATGACTGCCATACATTTTGGATTCATTCTGCTTCATCAGTTCATGTTCACACCTGACCAGCTGAGACTGGTCCAACTATCTGGTGTGGAGATACAGGCAGGGTTCAAACTTAACTTTTTTGCTCACTGGCCAACTGGCTAGTGAGCTTTAAAAATCTACTGGCCAGAAAGATTTTTTACTGGCCAAAAATTATGTATAGTTGTTTTGTATATTTTTCATCGTGTATTGTATATTTTTATATGTGTTTAACTGTTATAATACACTCAAAAGCATTTTTAACACATATCATAGCAATATTAGCATATTATTGTGTGGAATAAGGGAATGAGTCAAATTTGCCTTTTTTTCCTTAAAGGTTTATTTATAAAACATACTTTCTCGATTCTGTCGTGAACCATCTCTGGTTGAACTTTCTAGCGCAGGGGTGGGCAATTATTTTTTCCAGAGGGCCACATTGACTCCGATAAAGTGAGTGAAGGGCCACATGATTCGAAATCAAATTGAAACATAATATTTATTGCCAGATTAGCCTAAACTACATATTTGGTGGACATATTGCATTATATATTTCAACACAATTGATGTAATTGCATTTTCAATTTATATCCATCATAGGTCACTAAAGAAACATAATGTATTATGGACTCAAGGCAGATGACTAAATGACATCTGGACATCTGGTTTGGTACCGACGTTCGTTTTTCCGACTGCACCTGAATGCAGCATTCACATGCAGTCCTCACAGCACCTGGTGACTCGCAGTGGCTCAGGTCGCCAGCGATCTCATAAAATGCTCTTTTAATCACAGTTTGCTAAATTTCAGTGTTTGTGAAGTTATAGGTGCCGTGATGGCGCTTCATAATTGTCAGCAGTTCCGACATGATTCGGCCCGGTCTCGTGCTGACAGAGTCGCGGTGGTCAGAACCTCAGCTGTGGAGAAAACCTGCAGCAGAGCGGCTCCTCTCTCTCCTCCGTCGGTCGCCGGAGCTCCGACGGAGGAGAGAGGGACTGGTACTGCTCCAGAGGGGCGATCAAACAGCTGATTAATGCGCATCAATATACGTAATAAAAGCAATCGGGCCATATAGCAGTTGCAAGTCATTGTACGCCTTTACATAAAATGATGGAGGATTTTCTTTTTTTTTTCCTTTGTGCACGTCGCGGGCCGGATTGATTTGGTCCACGGGCCGCGTCCGGACCCTATTTTTTTTCACTCGCCAGAGTGGCCAGTCAGCTGGCTTCCTTTACTCGCCAAAGGTTCAAAGTTAGTCGCCACTGGCGACTGGCGACCGCTAATTTTGAACCCTGGATACAGGTATTTAACCTCTTAGTGCCCTGTTGTGTTGCAACGATGAGGGCACTAACGAAGTCCAAACCCAACTTTCCACCAACAACTGTTGCTGCACATGGAGCACAAAGGGATCCAGTGACATCATCGTGTGCCTTGTGAACGCCCTGACAGAGGTTCAATACCTGTATCTCCACACCAGATAGTTGGACCTCTATTTAGAAATAACTTCTCCTCCCACCGATGGCCTTATTTGCTGTTGCAGCCACACAGAGACATCAGCAGAAACTACAGATTTTTGATCCAGTTACAAGTTCTTTGTAGAGGCTTCAAGGAAAAGTGTGTGTTGTGCATGAAGAACAGTTTTTATCAGATCAATTATGTGATTAAATTCTGGTTCTGGTACTTGTTCTGGTACTGGTTCTGGTACCGATTATGGTACTTGTTCTGGTACTGGTTCTGGTACTGGTTCTGGAATCGGTTCTGGAATCGGTTCTGTTACCGGTTCTGGTACCGGTTCTGGTACTGGTACTGGTTCTGTTACCGGTTCTGTTACCGGTTCTGGTACCGGTCCGGTTCTGGTACTGGTTCTGGTACCGGTCCGGTTCTGGGACTGGTACCGGTTCTGGAATCGGTTCTGGTACCTATTCTGGTACCGGTCCGGTTCCGGTTCTGAACTGGTTCTGGTACCGGTTCTGGTCCTGGTATCGGTTCTGGTACCGGTCCGGTTCTGGTACTGGTTCCGGTCCGGTTCTGGGACTGGTACTGGTTCTGGTACCGATTCTGGTACCGGTCCGGTTCCGGTTCTGGTACCGGTTCTGGTACCGGTTCTGGAATCGGTTCTGGTACTGGTACCGATTCTGGTACCGGTCCCCGGTTCTGAACTGGTTCTGGTACCGGTTCCGGTCCTGGTATCGGTTCTGGTACCGATCCGGTTCTGGTACTGGTTCCGGTCCGGTCCGGTTCTGGGACTGGTACTGGTTCTGGTACTGGTACTGGTACCGATTCTGGTACCGGTCCGGTTCCGGTTCTGAACTGGTTCTGGAACCGGTTCTGGTACCTATTCTGCTACCAGTTCTGGTACTGGTTCTGGTTCTGGTATCGGTTCTGGATGGAGCAGAGAGGAAGGATTTTAGAGGGATGGAGCAGAGAGGAAGGTCCTGGAACCGGTCCTGCTTCAACTGGTGGAAGGATGGAGCAGAGAGGAAGGATAGAGGGATGGAGCAGAGAGGAAGGATAGAGGGATGGAGCAGAGAGGAGGGATGGAGCAGAGAGGAAGGATAGAGGGATGGAGCAGAGAGGAGGGATGGAGCAGAGAGGAAGGATGGAGCAGAGAGGAAGGATAGAGGGATGGAGCAGAGAGGAGGGATGGAGCAGAGAGGAAGGATGGAGGGATGGAGCAGAGAGGAAGGATAGAGGGATGGAGCAGAGAGGAGGGATGGAGCAGAGAGGAAGGATAGAGGGATGGAGCAGAGAGGAGGGATAGAGGGATGGAGCAGAGAGGAAGGATGGAGCAGAGAGGAAGGATGGAGCAGAGAGGAAGGATGGAGCAGAGAGGAAGGATAGAGGGATGGAGCAGAGAGGAAGGATGGAGCAGAGAGGAGGGATGGAGCAGAGAGGAAGGATAGAGGGATGGAGCAGAGAGGAAGGATGGAGGGATGGAGCAGAGAGGAAGGATGGAGGGATGGAGCAGAGAGGAAGGATGGAGGGATGGAGCAGAGAGGAGGGATGGAGCAGAGAGGAGGGATGGAGGGATGGAGCAGAGAGGAAGGATAGAGGGATGGAGCAGAGAGGAGGGATGGAGCAGAGAGGAAGGATAGAGGGATGGAGCAGAGAGGAAGGATGGAGCAGAGAGGAAGGATGGAGCAGAGAGGAAGGATGGAGCAGAGAGGAAGGATAGAGGGATGGAGCAGAGAGGAAGGATGGAGCAGAGAGGAAGGATGGAGCAGAGAGGAGGGATGGAGCAGAGAGGAAGGATAGAGGGATGGAGCAGAGAGGAAGGATGGAGCAGAGAGGAAGGATGGAGGGATGGAGCAGAGAGGAGGGATGGAGCAGAGAGGAGGGATGGAGGGATGGAGCAGAGAGGAAGGATAGAGGGATGGAGCAGAGAGGAAGGATGGAGGGATGGAGCAGAGAGGAGGGATGGAGCAGAGAGGAGGGATGGAGGGATGGAGCAGAGAGGAGGGATAGAGGGATGGAGCAGAGAGGAAGGATGGAGCAGAGAGGAAGGATGGAGCAGAGAGGAGGGATGGAGCAGAGAGGAAGGATAGAGGGATGGAGCAGAGAGGAAGGATGGAGCAGAGAGGAAGGATGGAGGGATGGAGCAGAGAGGAAGGATGGAGCAGAGAGGAAGGATGGAGGGATGGAGCAGAGAGGAAGGATGGAGCAGAGAGGAAGGATGGAGCAGAGAGGAAGGATAGAGGGATGGAGCAGAGAGGAAGGATGGAGCAGAGAGGAGGGATGGAGGGATGGAGCAGAGAGGAAGGATAGAGGGATGGAGCAGAGAGGAAGGATAGAGGGATGGAGCAGAGAGGAGGGATGGAGCAGAGAGGAAGGATGGAGGGATGGAGCAGAGAGGAAGGATGGAGGGATGGAGCAGAGAGGAAGGATGGAGCAGAGAGGAAGGATGGAGGGATGGAGCAGAGAGGAAGGATGGAGGGATGGACGGATGGAGCAGAGAGGAAGGATGGAGGGATGGAGCAGAGAGGAAGGATAGAGGGATGGACGGATGGAGCAGAGAGGAAGGATGGAGCAGAGAGGAAGGATGGAGGGATGGAGCAGAGAGGAAGGATGGAGCAGAGAGGAAGGATGGAGGGATGGAGCAGAGAGGAAGGATAGAGGGATGGAGCAGAGAGGAGGGATGGAGCAGAGAGGAAGGATAGAGGGATGGAGCAGAGAGGAAGGATAGAGGGATGGAGCAGAGAGGAAGGATGGAGCAGAGAGGAAGGATAGAGGGATGGAGGGATGGAGCAGAGAGGAGGGATGGAGCAGAGAGGAGGGATAGAGGGATAGAGGGATGGAGGGATGGAGCAGAGAGGAAGGATAGAGGGATGGAGCAGAGAGGAAGGATGGAGCAGAGAGGAGGGATAGAGGGATAGAGGGATGGAGCAGAGAGGAGGGATGGAGCAGAGAGGAGGGATAGAGGGATGGAGCAGAGAGGAAGGATAGAGGGATGGAGCAGAGAGGAAGGATGGAGCAGAGAGGAAGGATGGAGGGATGGACGGATGGAGGGATGGAGCAGAGAGGAAGGATGGAGCAGAGAGGAAGGATGGAGGGATGGAGCAGAGAGGAAGGATAGAGGGATGGAGCAGAGAGAGAGTCCTCACCCCCCAGTCTTATTTGTCATCTGGTCCCAGTGTCTACACCTGGTTCTGGTCTTGAGTTCCTGCAACAGCAGTTTCTTCTTTCTGTATTTGTAACTTCTAATCTTTTTATGTTAAAAATGTATGTTTTCCATTTTGATGTGCTGGACACCAGGAAGATTTGTTGTCACAGAGACAACACCTCCGATATATTTATTTATTTTTGCATTTCTACTTGTAGGTTTATTAGTTTATTGGGTGTTTACAGCTTAATTTTATATTTAGGTCTGTTTCTTGTTTTTTATTGTTGCAATGAATGACGTGCGAACGCTGCTGTGGCGACTATAAGGATTATTAAAGTATCGATCTATCTTCATCAATAATTAAAACTAAAAACTATCTCTCTGATGAAACAGGAAACATTTAGTCCAAACTGTGAACCAGTAAAAGCTTCCTTATTGTTATTATATTGATTATTGATGATTGTGTTGTTTCAGTTTCAGGGTATTTCTAAAGCAGCAGAGCAGCGCCACCTGGTGAACACTGGCTGTAACTGTGCAGCTGAATTTAGATGCAATTAATTAAACATTCATTCATTTATTTGTTTCAAATATGCAACTTTGTTAAAACATAATTAATTTATTCTTGTTCATTTCAACTGCATCGTATTAAATATAATGTGTGACAGAGTGAAACAGCGACGAGATCAAACGTCTTTGTTCAAATCAACGCCATCGTCACAGCAGGAGGAGCACGGAGATAAAAATGGAGCTGCAGGAGTGTGTGTGTGTGTGTGTGTGTGTGTGTGTGTGTGTGTGTGTGGTCAGCATGGTGAGAGGAGACGAGCAGCTCAGCATCCTCTGTTATCTAACACCTCCTGTTATGTAACGGCAGAGAGGCGCTGCAGAGAGGGGGGGGGGTGGGGGGGTAAGGGGGGGGGGGAGGGGGGGGTTGGGGGTCTTCTATATAATAGCTGCACTGATACGAGGGGCGATAATCACCTTCCACTTAACGAGCTCAGATCTGAAGCTCTGTATTTAAAATGCTTCAGTTCCGCCTTAAAGAATATTTAAGGTGGAACCGTGTGTCAGTCACGTCCTGACCTGCAGGTGAGGGTTAGGGTTACCTGGGTTACCTGGGTTACCTGGGTCACCTGTTCATCTGTTCATCACCTCATACACCCGTTCATCGTCTCTTTGTTCACTCTCTTTATTCATCTCTTTAAAGGTGTCATTCATCATTTATTCACCGACTCATTCATTCATAAGTTTATCAATGACAGAATAAACTCACCCAGTGTTACTTTGTTTGTACTATTTTTTACTACACTGCAAAAAAAAATTAAAATAAAAAACCTAATGGAAGCGTCTAAAGGTCAGAATCAGGTTTAATGAGAGAACTAGTTGTTTTATTCTATTTTACAGTTTGACATTCTTCTATTTATTACTCTCTTCTCTCTAATTGGTATCTTTCTTTTATATTTTGTCCTCTATTTCTATCCTGCATTTTAGTGTTGTTAAAAGTTGTTTTTTTTATACGATTGTTATTTTAATCTTCATGCATTAGTCTCCATGTCATTCTTCTTGTTTCACCTCTTAAACATACTTTTTCAATCAAAATGTGAAGCACTTTGAACGGCATTAATTAGCTTTAAAGTAGATAAATAAAATGTGACTGATTGAGCGACTGCAGGTCCTCATGAATGTGCCGGTTCACCTCTCTCTCCTTCCAGATCCATCCCTCCTCCTCCTCTCCCTCTCCTCTCTGCAGCAGCATCATCATCCCCTCCTCCTCCTCCTCCTCCTCCTCCTGCTGCTGCTCAGCCAATCAGCTGCCGGGGATCCGGGTCATGTGACCGGCTGCCACCAATAGAGCAGCAGCAGGCGCCGGTGCCTCTCCCTCTCCTCCTGCTGCTCAGACGGTGTGTCTGGTCTGGAGAAGCTCAGCTCTGATGGACGTGAAGGATCCGCGTAACGAGCTCAGACACGCTGCTGCTGCTGCCTCTTCTTCTTCTTCTTCTTGTTCGTCTCCTGCGTCTCCGTCCTCCCTCCCTCCTCCCTCACAGGGGGGATGAACGGGGAGGCGATGGAGGGAAGCCCGGCTCAGCAGCAGCAGCAGCAGCAGCATCACGCCGGTAACGACTCCCACCTCCTCCTCCTGCCTCCCCCTCCCACCATCACGCCGGCCATCCCCCCCTACGTGAAGCTGGGCCTGACCATCGCCTACACCATCTTCTACTCGCTGCTGTTCGCCTTCATCTACGCTCAGCTGTGGCTCGTGCTGCGCTACCGCCACAAGCGCTTCAGCTACCAGACGGCGTTCCTGTTCCTGTGCCTGCTGTGGGCGGCGCTCCGGGCGCTGCTCTTCTCCTTCTACTTCAGGGACTGTGTCACCGCCAACGCCCTCAGACCCTTCGCCTTCTGGCTGCTCTACTGCTTCCCCGTCTGCCTGCAGTTCTTCACCCTCAGCCTCATGAACCTCTACTGCGCCCAGGTGAGGGGGCGGGGCCAGCTGGGGCCGGGAGGGGGAGCTTGCTGCGGCGATCGGCCAATCGTTGGCCCGGAACGAGCCACCCGGCGGAAGTCCCGCCTTCCTGGTGCAGGTTTCACCTCGCTCGGAGTCGCTCTTTTCTTCCCGTTTGTATCGGTCCAGCGCGGCTCTGGCATCGGACCTGCTGCCGCTGTTCACCAGTTGTGGAAGTCCGACAAGCGCCTGAAGCCGGCTTCGCTCTGCCGGACCATGTTCTACATTTCCATGGTTTGACAGTTGAGGTTCCTGTCACTATGCCTCCAGTTGATCATGCGCCCTGGCTACTTGGCCAAGTGGTTATCGTGCATGACTGTTACACAGGAGTCTGGGGTTCGAAGCCCGTCCTCTTCACCTTGTCACATACGCATAGATTAGATTAGATTACGGCAGCCAATCAGCGCTGAGCGACAAGCGACTGACGGCCAGGGACTTGGGATTTCCAACGCACCTTTAGAAGGAGCGTGTTGGGAAGGACCGGGTTGAGGAGTCGGCTCCAAAGAGCAGCTCCTGCCTGGAGGACGAGCTCTGATTGGCTCGTTACCAGTGGGAAAGAAAACTGGTTCTTTGGAGGAAACAGAGTTGGACCAGTTCAGAACTGGAACCAGGACCAGGTTCTTTTTGCTGGAAAGAGTTTTTGTTTGTTTGTTTTGTTTGACTTGTAGTACTGGTCCTGGTCCTGGGACTGAAACTGGTACCGGTGTTGGTTCTTGTGCTGGTTCTGGTGTTACTTCTGGTACCGGGTTCTGGTGCTGGAACAGTTCTTTTCTTCTAAAGGTCTGGTGAGCCCTGTTGGTAGACGGAGCAGTTGGACATTGAACACCTTCGAGTGTTGTGTTGCGGTCAGATTGTGGGTCGATGTGTTGATGTGACAGCCTGTCGGTCTCTTTGTGTGTCTGATGAGTCTCTTTGTTTCTTTCTCACAGGTTTACTTCAAGGCCAAGTCAAAGTACACACCTGCGCTGCTCAAGTACAGGTACGTCTTATGTGTTACCACACAGAGTTGTTTTAGAGGGAAATTCATGTGAAACCTCTGATGCACGTTGCCTTCAGGGACAGTTTTTCATCAACAGTCTCTGTATTTCCCTCTAAAACAACTCTGTGTGGTATCGTTGTGTTATCATCTCATAGCGTGGTGAATGTGCAGGTCACAACTTGTCCACCAGAGCGTTGTGGAGTTGTTGGATTGTGTATTTGATGAGTTTGATGAGGGAAACCAAGAAATCCCATGAGCCTCCGTAGCGTAGCTCTGAGCAGCTCACGGCTCTGCTCCACCGTTCTAAAAATAGCTTGCACCGACTATTAAAGGTAAAAAACCTACTGCTATGACTATAGGGGTTATGGTGATGGGCCAGTTTGACTAAATGTTGAACTATCCCTTAATGGAACTAGCGATCACAACTTGCAATTGTCGAAATTCGTGCACTACAGAAGTAGAAACATAGTATAGATACTAAACTACTACATGACAACGTATTCATGGAAGTATTCCTGTCGTCTCCCAGACTCCCCCTGTACCTGGTCTTCCTGGGCGTCAGTCTCCTCTTCCTGGTGGTCAACCTGGTCTGCGCCCTGCTGGTCAAGATGACCGCGGCCGACGTGAAGACCATCGTCCTGGTGAGGGTCACCATTAACGACAGCCTGTTCGTCCTCTGCGCCATCTCGCTGTCCGTCTGCCTCTACAAGGTCGCCAAGATGTCGCTGGCCAACATCTACCTGGAGTCGAAGGTAAAGCTGCGCCGCAGGTCGTTTCCCTCCCCCCCGAGCGAGCGACCCTGCATCCATCGTCGGGTCCAGATCACCGATTAAAGGATAACTTTCGTTTTTTACAACCTGGACCTTATTTCTAGCATCAAATACGATCATTTACTCACCCTGACAAGTTTGGTGTCATTTGGAGTCGGGACATCGCGTATATCCGTATAATATGAGAACACGGGGCACCCAATGCAGCCTCTAAATAACACATTATCCGCCGCAAAACTTGTTCATTTCGCCAATATTTTGTGATGATACACTAGTGTTATTCCCCTCCGAGCCCGTGGTGGCATGTTATCAACATCCGGCTCCTCCAGGCTGACCTACTAACCTCTGATCTGGATGATGTCATCTCCGACCGGTGCCCGGCTCGTTCTGATAATAATCATTCCGCTTCGGCATTTGGGTCCTTTTTAGCTGAACTAGCCAGAGCTGTAGTGAGGATCCAGGCTGCGGAGAGGAAGCCTGTGGAAGCTGAACTTCATCCAGCTGCTCATTTTGTTCTGACGAGTCAGAAACATGCAGAAACGGACCATAGCATTAGCGATAGCAAGTTGACCGGAGATGACATCATCCAGATCAGAGGTTAGTAGGTCAACCTAGAGGAGCAGGATGTTGATAACATGCCACCACGGGCTCGGAGGGGAATAACACTAGTTTATCATCACAAGATATTGGCGAAATTAACGAGTTTTGCGGCGGATAATGTATTATTTGCATTGCGTGCCCTGTGTTCTCGCATAAACGGATATACCTCCGATTGGGGCTAATTTCGTCAAAACGACTCCAAATGACACCAAACTTGTCAGGGTGAGTAAATGATCGTATTTGATGCTAGAAATAAGGTCCAGGTTGTAAAAAACGAAAGTTATCCTTTAACGATCCCAACTCTGTGTTCAGGGGACGTCGGTGTGTCAGGTGACTCTGATCGGCGTCACGGTGGTGCTGCTCTACGCCTCTCGAGCCTGCTACAACCTGGTGGTTCTCGCCCTCGCCGACATCGAGACCATCAACTCCTTCGACTACGACTGGTACAACGTCTCGGACCAGGTGAGCGTTCTGGTGACCGGTTTAACAAATGTCCAAAAAAAAATCCCCCAACTTTCCTCGCTCCTGACCTTTGCCCTCTCCGTGTGTCCACCAGGCCGACCTGCGATCGTCGCTGGGAGACGCCGGTTACGTCGTGTTCGGGGTGATCCTGTTCGTCTGGGAGCTGCTGCCCACCTCGCTGGTCGTCTTCTTCTTCAGGGTCCGACGGCCGCCTCAGGACCGGGTCAGTCCTCTAGACGGGGCCACATGACCTCGTACCGCTACTGTTTGCCTTGGAAGTCAGAGCTGGGAATGACGTCACAGCCGATTTATCAGCGTTCCAGTTACAAAGTCGGGAAACGAGATCGCCGCGTCTACGAAAGCTATTATTATTGTTTGCCACCGTTAGCACTGCATTGTAAATTATTGTAAATTATTACAGGTTACACACGGGGCAGCCATCTTGGAAAGTCAGCCTTGGTGTTGTGAGGATCCTCCGACTTTCCAAGTAGGAATCCGACCTCGGTGGGCGCTCCAGTTGAAACAAAGAAATTCCAGCTTCCGAGTGCAAATGGAACACAGCATGAGCACTATTTTTTAAAGGGAAAACAAAGTGTTTTCACATTACATTTCCCATGAGCCTCAGCACGCACGCACGGTTAAATTGGACGGACAAAAGTGAGAGCATTTACCAAGAATGTTTTCATTCATCAAGAATGAAAGTCGGAGGTTCACAGACGATCGGATACCGTTGTAGTTCCGACCATAAATGATGCCAACTAGTGATTCTGTGGCGTAATAACAACAAAATAACTATAAAGACAAATTGATATATTGATCGAAAATGGACCAATTAACAAGTGGTAACGTAGATTCATCCACATTAATGTGAGACTCTTTTAGAACCAAAAACAAACTCCCCGTTGTCCGTTTAAGACACAGGAGAAGAAGAAACATGGAGATTAAACTGTTTTTGCTATAGTCATTGATGTTTGAGGTCAGATCTTTGCTCATCAAACCAGTTTGGAAACAAACAGTGGTGTAGTCTATGTGATACTCAGGTATACTCAGTATACCCACTGAAAATGCATAAATATTTATATCTAACTGAAAGAAATGTCAGTGGTTCTCAAAGTGGGAGGATGGACAGAGTTCAAGGGGGTCCCCAACTTTTTCTTGAAATTTTACCACTTTGTCTAGAATATTTTAGAGAATTTTTTTTACCAGTTTCTTTTCAAATTTTCTGTTCTACTTTTTTTTTTTTTTTACTTTTTTTTTTTAAAGAAATGTTACCCCTTTTTGTATTATTGTTTGCCCCCCACTTTTTTTTGAGAAATTTTACCAAATTTTTAATAAATATATTGAATTTCTTTTACCACTTTTTCTAGAACGTTTGACAAGTTTCTTTTAATTAAAAATTAAAAAAATGTTTACTTTTACTTTACCAATATTTTAAAATTATTGTTCAAATAACTTCTTTTTTTTTTTTTTTAATTTTACCACTTTTTCTGAGAAATTTTCTTTAAAAAGAAAAGAAAATCTAAAAAGAAAAAAAAGCAACATTTTACCACTTTTTTTCAAAAAAAATTTTCAGACTTTTTTGTTTATTTTTGTGAGAATTTTTACCAATTTTTTCTAGAAATGTTTCAACTTTTTTGGAGAAATTGTACCACTTTTTTTTTTAAATGTATTTCTGGTATTCAAAATTTTGTCCAGTGGGGGTCAGGTCTATGTGATACAAGTATGTAGCCTACAGTTTACCCACCTACAGTAAAAAGCAGTATACCCACTACAAAAAATTAGACTACACCACTGGAAACAAACACATTGAACATCTCGACAACCGCACTGTAAAAACGTATCTTATTTTTACTCACCATGAGGACAATGTCAGACGTTGAACTGTAGAAGTCTCAGCAACATTTTAACGTGTCGTCTCTGTCCGTCTGTCCTCAGAGCACCGTGGGTTTACCGAACCACATCCTCTCCTCCAGAGGTTACTTCTTCGACAACCCTCGTCGGTACGACAGTGACGACGACCTGGCGTGGAGCATCCCTCCCCAGAATGCATCGGCCAGGTATGAACATAACAACTGAACTTGTTGACTTATTATCTACCTTAGCTTAGCTTAGCTTAGCACAAAGACTGGAAACAGAGGGAAACTGCTAGCCTGTCTGTCTTCGTCTCTTCTACAGTCTCTCGTCCGACTGCTACGACTGGGGCAGCCGCCACAGCAGCTTCACCGTCCACACCAACAGCGATGAGCAACGTCTCACCACCACCAACGCCGCCGCCGCCGCCGCAACCGCCGCGGCCGGTGGAGAGCTCCACCATTACCCATGAGCCCTCACTCCACTGTACAGCTTCACTCTGCACTTTGACACCGATCAGTTATTGTGTTTATTATTATTATTATCACGGAGTCAGAGGAATGTTGACCAGGGTTCCCACACGGGTCACGGACACTGCAGCGTTGGTGACGTAAAAATCGGACTAAAAATCGTGGATTTATCGCCCGATTCAGGCCAGAAGCAAAAAAGTTCTTGAAGTTGATTTTATTAAGTATGATAGATCCATGAATATTTTTTAACGGAGCGTTGTAAAAGGGATCAGAAATGATATAAGGACCTTCAAGGATTAAAATTTGAAAACGGGCAGTTGTGCTGATTGGCAGCTGGACGTTAGCATTTAGCTAGAGGGGAGGCAAGAAAAAAAGATTCTGTGGTTTGTTGTGATTTTAAGATATCACCCTCAACATCCCAAAAAAGACCAAAAAAACTACTGTTCGTCTGACAAATTCTCATGAAAATTATTATTTTTCAGCACTTTATGGAGGACATCACCTAATACGCTTCCATTTGTAGAGTTCATCTCAAAACCCCCAGTGACTGGTTTTCTCTATCTGTTCACTTTGGGGAGATCCCGAATACCATTCTATTTGAGGCCAGTTAACATGGAGGATCAGGTGACCTTGTTTGGAGACAGCCTGTAGCTTTCCAGTAGCTAGTAGAAATCTTGGACTCAAAAAATAAAGAAATGGATTTGTTCTCCATAAAGTGCTGAAAAATAATAAATGAGAATTTGTCAGTTTTTTTGGGATGTTGAGGGTGATATCTTAAAATCAAGTTGCAACAAACCACAGAATCTTTTTTTCTTGCCCTCCCCTATGTGTCAAGATACTCTCTGCCAAATTTTAGAGTTGTATGACTCTTTATGCCATTGTAGTACCTAAGTATTTCACCCTCATGCAAAAAGTACTTGAAGTTGATTTTATTAAGTCCTATCATTTCTGGTGGACAACCTTTTACAACGCTCCGTGTCGGTTTTTTTGCTTTGCCCCCTGGGTAATAAGTACAAGTATAGCAAGTATACTATGGACCATGTACTTGTAACGTAGGTACTAGAAAGAATACTAATTTAATACTTTTTTGGACTAAATTGGAACATTTTAAGTTTACAAAAGTACACTTTCAAGTATACTGCCTCAGTTTTAGTATAAAATGAATATACTTGTAGTACACTTTAATAAAGTACTTTTTGCTAAGGCCAATGAGAAGCCAAGAAAACCATGTAAACGTTTCCATGGTGACGCCGTGTGGGAACCCTGCTGCACCGAGCGTCCATGTTTGTTAGAACCACGTTAGTGAACTTAACGATGTTGTGGTGAATGTTTCTTTATGATGCGAAGAATATTTCACTTAGTGTTTCTCAAGTAGTCGAATAAATCTGACTCATTTATTCTGCTTGAAAATAAATTAAAAAAAATTATAAACATCGAACTGGATCCACAGCTGATCCAGATGTGACCGTGATGTTTACATTTATTTATTTTTATTTATTTATTTGACATTAAACTCTGTAAACAGCCAGTGATCAAACAGTTCCACTTCCTGTCCTGAAAAACACTTGAAAAACTCCTCAAGTCTGTTTTTTTTAACGGTTCTTGACTGCGAGAGACAAAACTAATGACATCACAGCCTGAAACTTTATCAATATGGTGTAAATATCAATAACCCAACAGCTGCTCGCCTCAAACTATTCACGTCAATAAATCAGTTAATCCTGGGCAGAGTCTTTCTAATAATCCGAGGTTGATTCATTAACATTTCCTGAATTACATCAAAATGTACAAATTCTACAAAATATTACTTTTATTTTTTGAATTTTATTCTGGGATGTCAAGAAACTACCAAAACTGTCCTCAATTAAGAATCGCAGGTAACAGTGATTTACAGGCTCCGCCCATGTGGGTCAGACCGTTGGCGTGACGACGCTCAGAATAATAAAAAAGTTTATATTTCTAAGAGAATCAGGTTTTGTAAGTTGTTTGTACAGAGTCTCGCCGAGACCACGCAACGCCGTTGTTGTTGTTCTGTTGTCGAGCTTTTTCTTGTGGTTGTGTGTTTGTGACGTGTCACCGCAAAAAAAACTCTTCACAATAAAATGGCAAGTTCCTCTGGTTGTCATGACAACAGACTTGTGTGTTTTTTTTTTCCTCCCTGAATATTTTCTGACTGACACCCCCCCCCCCAAAAAAACTGAGCAGATTTCAGAATAAAAGACTCAAGAGAAACCAAGTCGTTGGGTGGTGTCGTCCAGGTGGTGAGTGGGCGGGGCTTTGTTGTGACATCACAAAGTGACAGGAAGTTAACATCAACATCTACCTTTATTTTGAAGGAGCTTTAACACAAACATCTACCTTTATTTTGAAGGAGCTTAACTTTATTTTGAAGGACAAACAAACATCTACCTACAAACATTACCTTTTTTGAAGGGGCTTCAACACAAACATCTACCTTTATTTTGAAGGAGCTTCAACACAAACATCTACCTTTATTTTGAAGGAGCTTCAACACAAACATCACTTTAAACATTTACAAACATTACCTTTATTTTGAAGGAGCTTTAACACAAACAAATACATTTATATTGAAGGAGCTTTAAAACAAAATCTACAAACATCTACCTTTATTTTGAAGGAGCTTCAACACAAACATCTACCTTTATTCTGAAGGAGCTTTAACACAAACATCTACCTTTATTTTGAAGGAGCTTTAACACAAACATCTACCTTTATTTTGAAGGAGCTTTAACACAAACATCTACCTTTATTTTGAAGGGGCTTCAACACAAACATCTACCTTTATTTTGAAGGAGCTTTATTAAATAAAACCATTTAATATTTTTGTTTTTGACTTAAAAATGTCAAGTGAATTAATGAAGCAGTGAAGAGTTGATGATGTCCAGAAATATTTATTCCTCTTTTCAAATAAATATACTCAACATACACATCAACATGGTGCAACTATATACACAGTTAATAATCGCAGATCTGAGAGCGAAAAGAAAAAACAACAACAACCTTGTTTTTACAAACTCAACGTGAAGAGAGAAGATTCTGTTTTCTTGTTTTATCTAAAGTGGCCGTTTAGTTTTAAGGCTGACGAGTGTCACACACACACACACACACACGCACGCACACACACACTTTGTGCCTCGTATAATTTCTGTCTCACAAACAAATGAAAATAAACTTTATCCTTCACACATCCTCGACACTGGAATAATAATGAACTCTTTCTATGGGAGCAGAGAAAGGCCACAATCACAAACAGAAACAACTGAATAAAAACTGATTTTTTTTAATATACTATTTTATTTTTCTGGTAAAGAGGAAGTGGAATTTAAACCATATAACTTCAGATAGAAGATTTTCAAAATAAGATGTTCCATGTTAGTTTTCAGGTCCAGTTTATGTTTAGGTTTTTCAGCTGCTTAATATATAAACAGATATTAATATGTATAAGGCTATTGTGAATAAACCGTCCTGAAAAACACACAATAATCATCAAATGTATCAATTGATAGGTTATCATTATATTTAATGATAAATAAATGAATTGATCTAACACAACTTTAAATTCTGTCACTATTTTACTTTGAAACTTCTGTTTAATGAAACAGAGAAAACATTTTCATCCTAATGCAGAATATTCCAATTTCATTATCAATTAGCACATTTAATGATTATTTTATCATAATGAGACAAAGTCTGCTCTTGTTTTTATGTTTAGTTATTACTAATACACATGAAAAAACTTATATTAAATATAATATATAACTTATATTCAGCCATGACGCGCCTCCGTACACACAGAGGGTCAGACCCCTCCCACCATCATTTGGTCTAAATATGAACACACACACACACACACACACACTGAATCAGCTGAATTAACCGATTTTATATCAGAAGTTTAAAGACGGAGACGTTGTGAGATATTTTATCAACAGAATAATAAACATAAACAAACCGCGTCCAGTGGCCACGCCTATTTTTAAACGGCCGGTACGAACCTTTACATGAAAAGTAAAATAATAATAATAATAATAATAATATTGATCAATAAGAAACCAATTAAACCGGAGCAGACACACTGGGAGGCTTTTACTGTGAAAGGGTCTGCACAGAACTTCCTGTTAGCAACTACTTAAGAATTTAATATATTTAATCATCTTAAATGTTGTAATTTTATAGTTTATTTTTATTTTTAACCTGTTTTTAATGTTGAAACTACAAAATAAGATTGTGTGTGTGACACTGTGACTGACTCTGATCAATAGAGTTAAAGATAAACAAAAACAACAACAACAACAACCAAAAAGAAAAAAAAACAACTTAACAATAATAAAAATGGAGGCAACTTAAAATTCTTTGGTCCTTTTTCTACTTTGAGTCAAACAAACCAAAAAAAAAAAAAAAAAAAAAAAAAAAAAGCCTCATGAACCAATCGCTGTTTTTTTGTTTGTTTTTGTTTTTGTTAAGCGAAGCTGCAGTTGCCATGACGACCACCAAGCGTCAACTGGACACAAATATTCACAGCTGTCAAATCAAAACTTTTCTTTTTCCTGAAAACAAAAAAACACAAATAAAACCATCGTCGTCGTCGCCGTTTTCTAGAAATTAACTTTTTACCCTTGACTGACAGGCAGGCGTCTCATCGGCCAATCACGTCGTCGCAGCACGCGTCGCCCGCCTGTGATTGGCCGTTTGCTTGTTTGACGTTGCTCACATGCAGGTGAGAAGCCGATCAGCTGATCAGTCTTCACCTGAGACTTTAAAAAAACCTAATTTAATTAATTAATTAATTATCCCTCCGCCGCAGAAAATAGTCCCGGCAAAAATCTTCAGAGGAGGAACATCGTTAACCGTGACAGCGGCGGCAGCAGAGACTCCGCCCCCTCCGCTCTGACCTCAACACTGAAGCAACGAATTTAAATACTTAACTAGATAAAGGTTTTGTGCTTTAAGACGAGGCAGCAAAAAAAAAGAAAAGTTTCGTCTCGCTCGACCGAACTGAAGCTGAAAAACTCGCCAGTTTCAAGTTAAATTAAATTTATAGCTGCAACTGTTGATGATCCTCACACACGCACACGCACGCACGCACACGCGCACACACCTAACGAGCCTCATTCAACGAACATGAGCCGATTGGTCCAGACCGTCTGACTACGAGCAACAGGAAACGCTGAGGAAGAGGAGGAGGAAACAGAAACAGGAAGTAGCGTCCTCCCTTTTCGACAGGATGTGATGTCATCAGGGGGCGGGGTCAACACAGGAAGGAAGAAGCCCCTCCCCCTCCCGTCTCCGTCACTTCCTGTTGCTGATCCGCGATCAGTTACATCACATGACCTCGCAGCAGCTTCACCACGGCAACCAATCAGACGGAAGGAGCTCAGGTGATGAAGGCAAGAGGAGGAGGAGGAGTTAACATTCATGACGGAGGAGGAGGAGGAGGAGAGGAAGAGAAGAGAAGAGGAGGAGGAGGAGGAGGAGAGAAGAGAGGAAGAGGAGGAAGAGGAGGAGGAGGAGGAGAGAAGAGAGGAAGAGGAGGAAGAGGAGGAGGAGGAGAGAAGAGAGGAAGAGGAGGAAGAGGAGGAGGAGGAGGAGAGGGAGGAGGAGGAGGAGGAGAGAAGAGAGGAGGAGGAGGAGAGAAGAGAGGAAGAGGAGGAGGAGAGAAGAGAGGAAGAGGAGGAAGAGGAGGAGGAGAGAAGAGAGGAAGAGGAGGAAGAGGAGGAGAGAAGAGAAGAGAGGAAGAGGAGGAAGAGAAGAGAAGAGAGGAAGAGGAGGAAGAGGAAGAGGAGGAGGAGGAGAGAAGAGAGGAAGAGGAGGAAGAGGAAGAGGAGGAGAGAAGAGAGGAAGAGGAGGAAGAGGAGGAAGAGGAGGAGAGAAGAGAGGAAGAGGAGGAAGAGGAGGAGGAGAGAAGAGGAGGAGGAGGAGGAGAGAAGAGGAAGAGGAGGAAGAGGAGGAGGAGGAGAGAAAAGGAGAGAAGAAGAGGAGGATTCAGATTTTGCGGGATAGAAAACTGGGAGGTGCGTTTAGTTCGTGTCACTGCTGATCTCGGCGTCCGCTATAAAAAAAGCCGTCTCCACGGTGACGAGACGAGACTATTGCAGTTCTCTGAGCGTCGGCTCCGCCCACCAGGACGCCGCCGCCGCGTGACGCCGGGCGAGGCAGCGTCACTTCCTGTTACCTGTTCTCCTTCATCATGAGGCGGAAGTCGTGCAGCTGGTGGATGCTGGTGGACAACCTGACGGAGACAAACACACTTCCTCAACTTTCACAATAAGAGTCTTATTGTGGTAATGGTGGGGCTTTTATTGTGAAAAATATGAGATGTGTTGAACATAACTGAACATCTGACATGAACAACTGGACACTGACTAACAGATGCTAACTGTGCTAACTGCTCTGAGAGATGCTAATTATACGATATAGACGATGCTCATTAGCAATGGTTAGCATAGTGAGCTAACCATTGCTAATGAGCATCTTTTATATATTATGTAAAGTTAGCATCTGTTCAGTAGGGTTAGCTCACTGTGCTAAGCCTTCTGAACAGTTCAATGACTCTGCTAAATGTTTTGAACTATGCTAACAGATCTATAGTCATGCTAACTATGCTAACCATTCTGAAAAGATGCTAACAGTGGCAACTGTCTTATAGACATGCTAACCAAGCCATCCATTCTAAAAAAAACAAAACAAAACATGTACAAACCACTTTGAACAGATGCCGAATCTGCTTCCATTACATAAAATATGCTAATCATTCTAAAAAGAGATGCTAACTGTGCTAACAGAAGTCTCCAGACCTTTCTCCAGAGAAGAAATGTTCGACTGGACCAGTGTTGCCAACTCCTCAATAAGCAACGTAATATCTTTACTGTCGTACTGAAACATCTGTGGTTCCTGTTTCCTTTCTACGAGCCAGCAGGACTG
This sequence comes from Decapterus maruadsi, assembly GCA_030347415.2. Lineage (NCBI taxonomy): Eukaryota > Metazoa > Chordata > Actinopteri > Carangiformes > Carangidae > Decapterus > Decapterus maruadsi. The sequence goes on from CM064901.1 coordinate 1,581,208, forward strand.
TGCTAACTGCTAATAGCTAATCGCTCTGAAAGATGCTAATTATACGATATGTACAGAAGATGCTAACCATTCTGAACAGTAAATGACTCCGCTAACTGTTTTGGACTACGGTGTCTTTAGATAACAATTATTCTGTCTCTTTCACCTGGAGCCGGCAGGTGAAACACAGCTGATCGAGAAAAAACAATTACAGCCTGATCTATGTTAATCAACCAGGAAGTCAGTGTTGAAAGAGGATCTTGAATGCAACCTGGTCAAAGTCCGCATTCACCAGAGCCACGATCTCCTGCCTGGTGAGCTGGAAGCCTTTAGACGGACTGTGCTCCGGGAGGTTCTTGATCTCCTTCTCGGAGAAGAGGATCTTCAGCGCCGTGCCGAGACCCTGAGTCTGAAACGGAACCACAGGGTGAGTGATGGTCCTGTGTGCAGCGGCAGGAGGAGGAGGAGGCGGAGGAGGATTACACGCTGAGTGGAGGATTTATTAACACATAGTAAGAAGCTTCCCCCACAGCCGACATTTCATTTTGCTGCTTTATTAACAGAAAGTAGTCGGATTTTGATCCAAAGATGTTTTGATAGTGAAAAAAAGGCGGAACTTCTCCTGCAATTAATGCTCAGGGAGACGAGGCGTTCAGGGTCTGGTCGGAAACTAGATACGACACCTTTTTAAAGATCTGGCAACCTTTTATTGAATATTTAGGAACTAGAGTTGTTTTAGAGGGAAATTCAAAACAAAACAACAAAACAAAACTGATACAAACCACTTTGAACAGGGACAGTTGTTCATCACCAAAATCTGCTAATCATTCTAAAAAACAACTCTGTGTGGTAACGTTGTGTTATTATCTCAGAGAAGAAATGAATGTGCAGGTCACAACTTTGTCCATAAGAGCGTAATATCTTTAGTTGTTGGATTGTGTTTTGATGAGTTTGATGAGGGAAACCAAGACATCCCATAATAAGCCTAATAGCTAATTGCTCTAGCAGCTAACGCCTGAAAGAGCTAATTATAGATATGTACAGAAGATTTACCCATTCTGAACAGTAAATAGTTATTTTGGGGATTTGTACTTTACTGGAGTAGGTTTTTTTAGCAGAACTTTTACTTTTACTTTGTTACATTCAAAGGAAAAAATATGTACTTTGACTCCGTTACATTTCCGTTTGCCACCTCGATCTCATGTTACAAATGAAAATAGAAATATAATCAGCGGACTGTGCTCCGGGGGTTAATGATCTCCTTCAAATCTTCATGTCCGAGACCCTTTCATAGTTCTCCATGGTGAGTCGCCGCCCGGCGGCCCGTCGGAGGAGGAGGAGGAGGAGGAGGACGCAGAGCGTCCCTGTTTGCCCCCCCAGCCGACACTTGCTGCAGCCACAATTTGAAGGTTTCATCCTGGAGAGTCTGAAGTGCAGGCGGAATCCTGCAGGGGGAGCAGAGACAGCTGTTCAGGGTCAGGTCGGACGGCTCCAAAGATCCTCAATTTGTGACAAGATCTGGTCAACCTTTTATTGAATATTTATAACCTCTGTTATAGAAACTTTTAAAACTTTTAATAATACTTTTGAGTAATTTTCAGAGCCTGTACTTTTTACTTTCACTTGAGTAGATATTTGGATCAGTACTTATACTTTTACTTAAGTAATTTTTTACACAGGTACTTTTACTTTTACTCAAGTAAAGAATCTGGGTACTTTTGCCATCTCTGCTCACGGCTCTGCTCCGCCGTTCTAAAAATAGCTTGCACCGACAATTAAAGGTAACGAACCTACTGCTATGACTATTATAGGGTTATGGTGATGGGACAATTTGACTAAATGTTGAACTGTCCCTTTAAGTTTAGTAAAAAGGTTTGCCCTGAATAGACGTGAAGGACTGAGCGGATACTTCACCTTCAGCGTCTTGGCCTCCAACTTGTGTCCGGCGAACATGGACTTCTCGTCAAAGTGCATCGGGAACGCTCTGAGGACGACATCAACCAACAACGTCAACCAATGAAACAGGAGTTCTTCTTCTTCTTCTTCTTCTTCTTCTTCTTCTCCTTCGTCCTACCTGATCTCGTTGAAGACCTCCAGCAGCAGGTCCTTGGTGGCGCCGTCCTCTTTGCCGTTGCCCGTGTACAGGTTGACGAAGGCGCGTTCGAAGTACGGCGCCACCTTGTAGAGCGCGCGCAGCTCGATCAGGTACAGGAAGTAGAGGTTCTTCAGGCGCCGCGTGCCCTCGCCCTTCGTCTCCGCCGTGTCGAAGCGCTGACGGAACTCCTGGATGTTGGGACCCCACACGGACCGACCCCAGCCCTCTGAGGAGCGCACACACACACACACACATACACACAGTTTTATATCTGAACAGATCAATAACAGATCGACTGATACGGTGCGACGGAGGATTCTGATTGGTTACCGTCCAGCAGGTAACTGGCACACAGGTGGATGTTGATGCTGCTGTGGAGGCCGGAGATGAGGCGGTAAAACACTCTCTTCTCCAGACACAGCCCTGCACACACACACACACACACACACGTGTCACATGACCACTGGCGTAAACAGGAAGTAGACTGATCAGACAATAAGAGCAGTGGAGTGTCAGAGCCAATCAGGTGCCAGCGTGGGCGTCGACATCAACGTCACCAACAATCTCAGTTTCTGTCCAGACTTTGACACAATCTTAGGGTTTTCAAAATAAAATACAACCCCGGAGTTTTCAAAATAAGACAAAACCCAATTTTTCAAAATAAAACGCAACTTCAGAGTTTTCAAAATAAAAGAGAAAACCTAAGTTTTCAAAAATAAAATATAACCCCAGGTTTTTCAAAATAAGACAAAACCCAATTTTTCAAAATAAAACGCAACTTCAGTGTTTTCAAAATAAAAGAAAAAAACTAAGTTTTCAAAATAAAATATAACCCCAGGTTTTTCAAAATAAGACAAAACCCAATTTTTCAAAATAAAACGCAACTTCAGAGTTTTCAAAATAAAAGAGAAAACCTAAGTTTTCAAAAATAAAATATAACCCCAGGTTTTTCAAAATAAGACAAAACCCAATTTTTCAAAATAAAACGCAACTTCAGTGTTTTCAAAATAAAAGAAAAAAACTAAGTTTTCAAAATAAAATATAACCCCAGGTTTTTCAAAATAAGACAAAACCCAATTTTTCAAAATAAAACGCAACTTCAGAGTTTTCAAAATAAAAGAGAAAACCTAAGTTTTCAAAATAAAATATAACCCCAGGTTTTTCAAAATAAGACAAAACCCCATTTTTCAAAATAAAACGCAACTTCAGTGTTTTCAAAATAAAAGAAAAAAACTACGTTTTCAAAATAAAATATAACCCCAGGTTTTTCAAAATAAGACAAAACCCAATTTTTCAAAATAAAATGTAACATCAGTGTTTTCAAACTATAAGAGAAAACCAAAGTTTTCAAAATAACAATTCTTTTCAGAATAAAACACAACCTTAGAGATTTCAAAATAAGATTCAACCTCTGAGAACTCAAAGAAAAGAAAAAACAACAAATCACCAAAACAATGAAGGAATGAACATGGAGACACAGAATAAAAGAGGGAGAGATGAAGCCGTACCTTCGAGCCACTTGTAGAAACCTTCACCTGCAACGAGACGCGTCGTCAGAACAAAGACTTCAACTGTAGAAACTGAAACTAAAAATAAACCCAGGAGAAGTTTTACTCACCGTCGTCGTCACCTGAACAGAGACAGAGATAAAGGTTTGTTAGAGCCGAGCTATTAATAAACACAATGAATGAGATAAAAATAGCACAATGTGAAGTGATTTATTTCCTGTTTGTTTCATCTGTAACGTCTCAGTTACAAACTAAAACTAAAAGGAAGGAAGGAAGGAAGGAAGGAAGGAAGGAAGGAAGGAAGGAAGGAAGGAAGGGAGAAAAGAAGGAAGGTAAAAACGAAGGAAAGATAGAGGGAGGTAGGGAACAGACTGGATTAATTGGGTCAAAGAGGAAGGAAGAAAGAAGGAAAGAAGGGAGGAAAGAAAGATGGAGAGAGGGAACAGATCAGGTCAACCGGATCAAAAGAGGAAGGAAGTAAAGATGGAGAGAAGGAAGGAAGGAAGGAAGGAAGGAAGGAAGGAAGGAAGGAAGGAAGGAAGGAAGGAAGGAAGGAAGGAAGGAGGAAGGAAGGAAGGAAGGAAGGAAGGAAGGAAGGAAGGAAGGAAGGAAGGAAGGAAGGAAGGAAGGAAGGAAGGAAGGAAGGAAGGAAGGAGGAAGGAAGGAAGGAAGGAAGGAAGGAAGGAAGGAAGGAAGGAAGGAAGGAAGGAAGGAAGGAAGGAAGGAAGGAAGGAAGGAAGGAAGGAAGGAAGGAAGGAAGGAGGAAGGAAGGAAGGAAGGAAGGAAGGAAGGAAGGAAGGAAGGAAGGAAGGAAGGAAGGAAGGAAGGAAGGAAGGAGGAAGGAAGGAAGGAAGGAAGGAAGGAAGGAAGGAAGGAAGGAAGGAGGAAGGAAGGAGGAAGGAAGGAGGAAGGAAGGAAGGAGGAAGGAAGGAAGGAAGGAAGGAAGGAAGGAAGGAAGGAAGGAAGGAAGGAAGGAAGGAAGGAAGGAAGGAAGGAAGGAAGAAGGAAGGAAGGAAGGAAGAAGGAAGGAAGGAAGGATGGAGGAAGGAAGGAAGGAAGGAAGGAAGGAAGGAAGGAAGGAAGGAAGGAAGGAAGGAAGGAAGGAAGGAAGGAGGGAACAGATTGGGTTAAAGTGTCTGAATGTGGAGGTGCTGCCCCCTGCTGGAGCGACTCCTCCTTCACCTCCTGTTCTCTGTCTGTTATAGAGACTTTAATCATTTTAATCCTAAATAATCAATAACTTTGATTAGAACCAATAATCAGTTATAGAATGAATAAAATAAAGACTAAAAGCAACAGAAATGTGAATAAAAACAGGATGAAGAGGAAGATGAACTCCGATGAACTCACCTCTGCTCGGAGCCAGAGGGTTCAGAGGTCGGTACACTGATCTGGGCCTGCACACACACACACACGCACACACGCACGCACACACACACACACACACACACAGTCAATCAATCAATAATTAAAACAACGATCCACAGATTATTGATTATTAAACAGAATAAAAAGAAAACAAATCACTGTTAAGGAACAAAAACAACCAAACACTTTTTCTAACGTCACGTAAACGACATGGAGTTCAAACAGGATCCGATCGATACACGGAGGAGGTTGGTTAATCAATAACCAGCGCGTGTGTGTGTGTGTGTCTCTCACTTGAAGCAGTTTTCCTCGTAGATGCTGTTCCACACCCTCCAGGCCGACGGTCCCTTATATCCCGTGTAGCGCTCCGGGTTCAGCAGCAGGTCCACGTACTCGGCGTCTGGAGACGTTTCATCTGATACAGAGTTTTAGAAGTGAGGTTAGTTAAAGGGACAGTTCAACATTTTAGTCAAACTGTCCCATCACCATAACCCCTATAGTCACAGCAGGAGGTTCATTACCTTTAATTGTCGGTGCAAGCTATTTTTAGAACGGCGGAGCAGAGCCGTGAGCTGCTCAGAGCTACGCTACGGAGGCTCATTATGGGATTTCTTGGTTTCCCTCATCAAACTCATCAAATACACAATCCAACAACTCCACAACGCTCTGGTGGACAAGTTGTGACCTGCACATTCACCACACTATGAGATAATAACACAACGTTACCACACAGAGTTGTTCTAGAGGGAAATACAGAGACTGTTGATGAAAAACTGTCCCTGAAGGCAACGTGCATCAGAGGTTTTCCCTCTAAAACAACTCGTATGTTATTATCTCATAGCGGGTGAATGTGCAGGTCACAACTTGTCCACCAGAGGGTTTTGGAGTTGTTGGATTGTGTATTTAATGAGGGCTCTGAGCTCTGAGCAGCTCACGGCTCTGCTCCGCCGTTCTAAAAACAGCTTGCACCGACAATTAAAGGTAACGAACCTACTGCTATGTTGAACTGCCCCTTTAACTCATGAATTAAAGCGGTTGGATCCTCACCGTCCAGCTCACAGAAATGATCCTGGGCGTCGTCGTGTCTCGCCCAGTCAGCGAACGCCTCTTTGCTCTGGTAGCTGAGACAGGAAGTCGACAGTTAGACACCGACAATCGCTACGACCCGGTCGTCAACACCTTCAACACTTTGTAAAAACTGTTAATGCACACCAGTTAAATTCTTGCAACTATTTGCAACTAATTCAGCAACTAAACAGAGTTTGAATCTGAGTTCTGATAATTAACTGGTTAAAAAGGAAAACATTGATGTTCCTGTTGTTGCAGGTTGCGTGAGCCGCTCTGTTCGGCGAAGGAACAGGACGCCACCTGCTTTGATACAGTAACGTTTTGGGAACATCTTCTTTGCAACATAAGAGATAACGAGGCTGTTGCTCGGCAACGTGATGCACCGTGTTTAAACACTGAGAGACGTCTTTGTCCGGCGAGCTGCGTCTCCCACGGCCGACCCTCGCCGTGAGAGCTGTCAGGTCAGAATGAAGAGATTTCCTTTTAGTTCCTGTTGTCGGGGCTTCTTCAGGGTCGTCAAGGAAAAGTTTATGTTAAAGTTTTCCTTGACAAAATTAAAAGCTAATTTTAATAGGATGACCCGCTCTTCTTCTTCAGGTCTCCGTCTCCGTTGCAACGTCCATCCTGCCCTGCCCAGAGATTTACAACAAAATTTATTATAGCCAACAATGGAACTGTTTTTATTTTCAGGTAAAACCTCAGTTTTTAAAATAGACACAGTTTCCTTCAGAGTCCATTCACAACAATGACCAGTTGTAAATTTGATTAAATATAAAAAACACGTTAATAACGATCAGAAGGAAAACTGAACTGAGTTTTAACAAAATCAAACGTCGGATAATCTGAGTTTTAATGTTTAATCTGGAGAGAAGCGGTGATATAAAGAGACGACGGTAAAGAAACGAAAGCTGTTGACAGGAAGTTGAGCTCTGATGATTATATCTGTGGTGAGTGTGTGTGTGTGTGTTTGTGTGTGTGTGTGTGTGTCTGTGTGTGTGTGTGTGAAGGTTTCCAGACTGACAACATGACAACATGAAAGCAACGCGTGGTTTTTACCTCAGGGTGCTGTTGATGGCGCCGAGCTCCTGCGCCTGTTCACACTCAGACATGTCGGTCATGGTGTTGGCCGCCTGCGAGTACTGGAGGACAGAGAGGAGATATATATATAATATAATATAATATAATATATATTATTATTTCATTTGTATCTATTTGATTCTGTGAGTTGTTTGTGTTTCGTTTTGTTTTTACTGCCACTGCTACCGTTACATATAAAAACAGACAACGACATTCTGGACACGTCTGAATAAATACAGAGTCTAAAAGACACAGTTTCATTTAAAAAACACTAAAAACCCAGAGAAGAGCTGATGGTGAAGCTGCGAGACCAGACTCCACCAGCACCACGAAGCAGAGAGAGAGAGACACTGATCTCTTCTTCTTCTTCTTCTTCTCTCTCTGGTGACGTTTCCGCTCAGCGCTCAGATCACCGACGGTCAGTGAAGCAGACGCGACCTTGACTGAGAGCAGACGTCTGGTTCGCTACAGGACAAACATCAGGCTGAGTGTGTGTGTCACTGTGTGTGTGTGTGTGTAGGTGTGTGTGTGTGTCACTGTGTGTGTGTGTAGGTGTGTGTGTGTCACTGTGTGTCACTGTGTGTAGGTGTGTGTCACTGTGTGTCACTGTGTGTCACTGTGTGTGTGTGTAGGTGTGTGTGTACACAGAGAAGCTGGAACAGCAGCAGCTGCTGAGGATCAACAGGTACAAACACCTGCGACCAGGCTGCGTTCACAGCTGCTGCTGCTGCTAATGCTAAAGCTGCGTCGTCGTCGTCACACTTCACCAACGTCTGGAGGTTGTTTTCATGCAGAACAAACATCAAACTGACAACCAACGCTATCATTTAGAGTTGAATACCATAATTTAACTATGTTTTTATTTAACATTGTCAACTTTCTGTGCGCAATTTCTCGTCTTATTTATCAAGACAGATTTTCCAACAGGCAGTGATTCTCAAACTGTTTCACCCTAAACGACACAAATTAGACCACGGAGCCGCACTGGACAAAAACGTTGAAGTTAACACCAGAAATACACAAATATTTGTTCTGAGACTGAAGAACGTTACTTTTTTAGTCAATATACGTTCAAATTAGGGCCAATGGCGTGAATTTTTGGAAATAATGTAGAGAAATTTCTGGAAAAAACTGGTAAAAAATTTCTGTTTAAACATTTCTAGAAAAAAGTGGTAAAAAAATCTCCAAAAAAAATGTTGTTTTTTTTATTTCAGAAAAAAGTGGTAAGGTTTCTAAAATAATTTTTTTTTACATTTAAAAAAAATTCTAGAAAAAGTGGTAGAATTTCTCCAAAAATGTTTAAACATTTCTGGAAAAAAGTGGTAAAAAATCTGAAAAAAGAGAAAAATGTTGTTTTTTAAATTCCACAAAAAAAGTGGTAAGATTTCTAATAAAAAAAATGTTTTTAGTTTTAAAAAAATTCTAGAAAAAAGTGGCACAATTTCTCCCAAAATGTTTAAACATTTCTAGAAAAAGGTGGTAAAAAAAAATAAAAAAATAAAAAATAAACTTCTTTTTTTTTAATTCCAGAAAAAAAAGTGGTAGAATTTCTCCAAAAATGTTTAAATATTTCTAGAAAATAGTGGTAAGATTTCTAAAAAGAACTAAGCAAAAGGAAGGAAATGATAAAATAAAAAAAGCGATATATCAGCGATTAACTAATCTAGTTTTTAAAACAACTGCAATTACTTTTAGAAAATATGTGAAACCGCTCAGTTTCTCTGTTGTTCTTCCACTTTTTCCAATTAAAACCTTTTTGTTCATTGTTATATTTGTTTTGTTTACAACAACACTGACACTGAACGTCTCCGACAAATCCTCCTTAAAGCTCCAACTACGGATCAATCCGCCACTGAAAGTAGTTCCTCCTGTTGTCGCTGCTCTCACCTTGTTGTAGTTCCCAGACTTGATGCCGACCGGGATCTTACTCTGAAAAACAAACAAACAAACAAACAAACGCGTGATGAGGTCACTTCGTCCAGACAGTAAATCAGGAGGTAAAGATCAGCGTGTTTATAAAAAACTCAACGTCGTCTCTGTGGGAAACAAACATCCTCGACCGTTTCACTGCTCACTGAGACATTTATAGATATTTCTACATTCTTAGATAAATGCTATAAATTTTACTCCTCGGTCGTTTCTCATCGTGTTGTTAGTGATTCTAAGGAGCTGGAGCCGGTGTGTGTGTGTGTGTGTGTGTGTGTGTGTGTGTGTGTGTGTGTGTGTGTGTGTGTGACCTCTGACCTCAGGACAGGGCTCCACGTGACAGTCTTTGATGGAACAGTGTCCGTCGTCGGGCCAGAAGGGACACGGACGCTTCAGGTTCACCTGCAGGAGACGGAGACGGAGAGACACAGACACATGTTACTGTTGTTTACTGAGCAGTTGTTTAATGTTTACTTCACTCATTGTTTCCTGGATTGGATTACTGGGCGTCGGCCGTGTGTGTGTGTGTGTGTGTGTGTGTGTGTGTGTGTGTGTGTGTAAACAGTTTGTGTATCTCAGCTGAACAAACAGAGCAGATTCAGAAACGTCCCACGCTGAGGATTTACACCTGAACGCATCGCAGGCACCTGATGATGTCATCACATACTTATAATAATAGATAATAATAAACAATAAGATCAATAAGATCAATCAGCTGACGATCGATGACGACGATCCTGTTCTGAAACTGGATCGTTGATCAGATATTAGTATGTATTGATTTATTGATTACTAACTGATCACTGCAGGTTACGATAGATCTGCATCAACGCCTCCAACTGAGAGACCGCCAAAATAAAAGCACGTGTCACTGAGGCGATCGAGACTGGTCTCCACAAAAATAAACACAATATTAGAAAATAAAATAACAGAAAACAAATAAATTAAATTAAATTAATTATTGACGTTGTCTCCGTGATCTGCTGTGTCATCACGTAGAGTTCATGTTTAATACGTTTGATTTGTCCGTTATTAAACACTTTAAGCTTTAGAATAAAATAAAAACATGATTATTCTGTAACTGTGACGTCACAACAGAAAAACCTGAGCTGTGTTTACTTTATCATTATAGTTATTATCATTAATAATATTAAATGTTTACCTACTGTAATTATCATTATCTTCGTTTTTAATAATAAAATTAAATGAGTGTTCTGTGTGTTTGGTTTACCTTATCAAAATTATCATTATCTTCATCATTATGTGACATGTGTGTGTGTGTGTGTGTGTGTGTGTGTGTGTGTGTGTGTGTGTGTGTGTGTTACCCTGTAGTATCTGAAGTAGTCTCTCTCCGTCAGCTTCTTGATTCGAGGATAAACCTTGAAGTTGTTGAACACGTCGATGCTTTCTACGTCACAGAAGCAGTCGTCCAGGACGCCGGTCAGCTGAGACACACACACACACACACACACACACACACAATAAACATCATCATCATCATCATCATCATCATCAGCTCCAGACGGTATAAAAGGTAGACGTTTGTATTTAAACAACAAACTGTGACGCTGGAAAACGTCTGTTCATCTGAATTAAACCTGTTTTATTCTGAATTAATGAGACAAACTGAACAAAAAACCTTCAATTCACAACAACAACATCAATATGTAAACAACCCGGAACCATGGTAACGTATAAACCTCCTCCGTCACTCAAACCTGCCTCGTATCAACGATTAGTGACAAATAAAAATCATTTTAATTAAAAAAATATAACTTTAAAAAAAAAATCTAAGTCAGACTGAATGTCCCTGAACATGTCAGAGATAAAGAGATAAATATTAAATATTTGATCCACCTGTAGTGAATCTAAGTGTTGTTAGAAAAATATATACTTTCTTCTAAAAACATTAAACAGAAATAGATTTTTTACATTTCATATTAAAACACCACTTTTCTTCTTAATAATGTGACAATGATGTTAAATTCATCCAGAAACACAGAGTTAGAAACAAACAGCAGCTGCTTCACTGTTTTACATAAATAAATACACATGCAAACCGGCTGCAGATGTGATCGCAGGTTCAAACCCCATCACACAGGTGTAAACGTGGCTCAGTAACAGCTGTTGATCCGTCAGCTCGTTTTAAAAACACGTAAAACCTCAGAATAAAAACGAGAACAAGCTTTAAATACGAGGTTTTTCTCCTTTTAAACAATGAGAGGAACTGGTCGTCTCAAACTGGTCACACAACACGTCGACACCTGATGAATGACATTTAACACAACAGCTGCTTCGACTAACCCTCTGAGTGTCAGTCAGTTTGTTTTAATCTTTTTAAAGTCATTTCAACCACAGTGTGATGTTATAATTATTTATGTTTATCATTAGTTCTGTTTTTGTCTTTTGGCTGTAATTTGATCTGTGGCTCTTGAGCTGAATCTTTACAACAAATTATCTTCTTGTTCACTCAAATAAACTAATAAATAAGTGAAAAAATGACATGAGAAGATGATAAGATCAAACATATGGTGCCACCTCACCAACTCTCTCTGTTTCCTGTTTTCTCTCTGCCTTCTTCATCTATCAGTTCATGTTGTAGTTAAAAAGCCTAATAAACTAACAAACTAACTGACCTCAGGCTGCAGCCGTCCTCCGGGCGCCAGCAGAGCGAGCAGGAGGACCAGCAGCCGTCGCAGCATCCTGACCTGCAGCTCTTTCACAGTAAAACTTCCTGTGTGAGCTCTCAGTGTGAACAGCAGCAGCAGCCGTAGTTCAGTCTGAGCTGAGCTGTCACTGCTGGACCTCCTGCCTCGTGCTTCCTGCGAGGCCACGCCCCCAAAACAACCAGCTGTCACGCGAGGCCCCGCCCCCCTCCTTCTGTCCACGCTCCAGTCCGTTGTGTTTGCCCTGAAACCGCCAGGACTACAACTCCCACGAGACACCGCGGCGGGCGGAAGGGAGCCGCTGCCTCGACCAATCAGAGAGCACCACGCTTTGATAACAAGTTCTACTTCGAACCACGAGTTCATTTAGATGTTCATAATAATGACGCATGTTAACAGCTGTGTCTCCTTCACTCCGAATTAAAATAAACATTTATTTTATATTTTTTACTCCTGCTTTCATCACCATCTCCATGTTTCCACATGTTGTAAACTGTTGATGTGAAGCACAAACGAATAAAGACACTGGTACAGTTGTCTCTTTTTAACTTTATCATAGCCATTTTCAGTTTTTAATATCAACTATGCAAGTTTTATTAATTTATTTTCGGCTTTATTCTCTTTTAATGTACGTGTGGTTTAGCCTGTCTGTTCTCGTGTTTGTCTTATGGACCTTGAGTCTGAAATAATTAAGATATAGAAATGACGTGCCGTTGAATTATATACATATAAAGTCCAAGTCACGTAACGTGTAATTTAAATTATGGGCTGTTTTTCCATTCCGACACCAAACAGACAAGAGATAAGTGAGTAAAAGCTAAAAGCTAGCATCACAGACCAGAGCCAGCTGACACGCCGCACGCCGGTGACGTCACAGCTAGGCGACAGTAGAAAATGCTAGAAGACTTCCTGAATGGGAAAATTGTCGTTGTTGTTGTGTTTATAAAGCGACACAGAACCGAATAAAAACCGGACCTGGTTCTGGTTCAGGTTGACTCACATGACACAGGCAGCTCTGGTCCTGGTCCTGGTCCTGGTCCTGGTCCTGGTCCTGGTTCTGGTTCCGGTCCGGGCTCTCGGTGTGCTGGGTCTGTGGTTTCCCTCCGTTGTTGTTGTTGTGTTGGAACCAGTTCCCTAAGCAGAACCAGGCCAGCAGCACGACACCGAGCGCCGGTACCGTGACTCTCCACATCCCTCGCTGTGCTGGCGGCTGAGACCAGACCGCACGATGATGATAATAATAACAACGGTCGCTGTTACAAAAAACAACAACAAAACTAGACAAAAAAAATAAAAGTCCAGAGCGAGTCGACGAACCGAGCTTCCCCGGGGAGTGAGCGCCTTCACACGGACACTGTGAGCTGCCGCTGCCCGCAGAGCACCGGGGTCACCGGGGGAAGGTGGAGCAGGAAAACACCGGAGAAGTTTCAGTCCGACAGCTTCTTCTTCCTCTTCCTCTTCTTCGGTGTCAAACCAGCAAAACAAGAAGTTCGGTCACTTCCGGTTGCACGTTTCAAAATAAAAGCCCCGCGCGCAGCCACGATTAACCCATTAAAAACCCACTTGAAACAATTTTGTTTTTATAAACAGGCCAAATATGTTATTATTAATAACAATAACAGTAATAATAATAAATAATGTAATAATAATACTAATAATGATGATGATGATAATAATCATCCTCGTCATCATAATAATAAAATACTTAGCATCACATAAATAATGACATTTTGTGAGGAGCTGTCCCATTTCTCCACACTTGACTCAGTGCACTTGGTTACGCACACACTTGTTTTTTGCCGGCGGAACATATATTTGCATATAGTGTGCAAGCATGGATTAAGTGGGCAAGTGTGGGGGGGGATTTTAAAGTCTGTGCCACTGCACACACTAATACAACTACGACACACACACACAGCAACAGTTTTAATAAGCAGTGCTGCTGTATCACAGTCTCATGTACTCTTTCAGTGTCTCTATGCACAAAATTCCAATCATAAATGTGTAAGCCCGACTCCGTAAGTAAATATAACAAACAAGAAAAACGGAAAAACAGAGCATGATAAATATAAAATATGACATTAAAAAGTCATAGCCTAATTATTTGATAGAAAGTTAATTTCATTTTATGGAGATTAATTCAATCGTATTTCCTAAACGCGGCTTGTCTCCCGGTGACGGCGGACTTCACCATGGTGCATTGTGGGATTTATACTTGGCCAAAGACCGCTCAGATGCGGTCTTACCATAAGTGTGGGTAAAGTGCAAATCAAGCGCGCTGCACTTTCGGTCGTTGGAGAAATGGGACACACTTGCGCACTGACACTAAGCCCATGAACGCGCACGCCAAGTGTGTAAGTGTGTAAGTGTGATCAAGTGTGCGTATTGGGACAGGCCCTGATAATACTGTGTATGGGTGCCATCTAGGGCTGCCACAAACGATTATTTTGATAGTCGACTAATCGAATCATACGTAAATTGAATGTAAAACATGCGGCTTATTGCACCAGCGTGCAGCTGCTCTTATATACCATCATTAGCTTTCAGCTTGAAGTGTTTAAGGTATGCTAACTAAAAATAAAGACAATTAAGATGATAGTTCATTAAACTGTGAATGAAATATGCAGCTTGTAGTAATAGACAATCCTTTAACTGTAGCATAAAGTGCAAACAGCTGAGAAAAATAAGGATATGGCCTAAACAACTCCAAAATAAATACTTACGTTTTGTTTTTGTTTTTTTTAGGGTTTTCTTTCCTTCATTTGTCTCTGGCATCAGACATAGCCTTCAAATCAAATGAGGTAGGCACCTGAAACTAAGGAATTATTCACAATAATAGAGTTTTGGTCTCACTCTAGTATCCTAATAGGCCTAACAAATGTGCTCAGTGTAAATAATAGTCGTTCTGTCAAAAAAAAAAAAAATCTAATGAGACAATCGTCTAGTAGTGTAATGTAAATGTTCCCTTTTTACTGTCACAGAAGGAGAGACATGGAAAGACTCCACAGAAAGTTCTGTGTGAAACTCTGTTAAATGAAAAGTGAAACTGAGGTGCAGCTCAAATTCTGCACGGTGCGGCGTGTGATGAGAAGCTACCGGAAAATCAATAGTTTTACATCGGGAGAGAAGACTTCCTCGTTAAGATGAGCGCTCATTACGTGACGAGGACCGCTGTGACCAACCGCTACCGTTACATTATTCTCCAACACCGACTCTCAAAGTCCGCGATTTTATTTTTAAATGACGAACAGCTGTTTTTCAGCGGGTGAGTTAAAACGATGGGCCGGCGGTACCGCTCCTCCACCACCGCTCCTCATTTCACATCACAGGAGAGAGAGGGAGAGAGATAGATGGGCGGAGGCGGCGGCGGCAGGGAGGGAGGGAGGGGGGGCACGGGTGCCGCTGCCGCTTGATGACGGACAAGAGAGATAGAAAACCAAGAGAACACTGACATGAAGTCTTACATTACTATTAAGTGTGCATATTTTTGTAATTAGTCATGGTTATCGTAGATTAGCCAGGCTAACGGTTACCTGTTTAACTTTAATAACTCAGTGACTCAATAAACGGTCCATGAGGCAGCTGAGGGCTACCGGTTGGCCAAGCGGACAACAGCCCGGGCCATGGAGGCCATGGAGGAGGACTACCGGACAGCCTCGAGGAAATTCTGGCAAACCATCCGACGCCTCAGGAGGGGGAAGCAGTGGTGGTTCCCCTCTTCAAAAAGGGGGACCGGAAGGTGTGCTCCAACTATCGGGGATCACACTCCTCAGCCTCCCGTGGAAAGTCTATTCCAGGGTACTGGAGAGGAGAATGTGACCAATAGTCAAACCTCGGATTCAAGAGGAAACATGCGGTTTTCGTCCTGGCCGTGGAACACTGGACCAGCTCTACACCCTCCGCAGGGTGCTCGAGGGTTCATGGGAGTTTGCCCAACCAGTCCACATGTGTTTTGTGGATCTGGAGAAGGCTTTCGACCGTGTCCCACGTGGCATCCTGTGGGGGTGCTCCGGGAGTATGGGATCGGAGGCCCTCTGCTAAGGGCTGTACGGTCCCTGTACGACCGGAGCAGGAGCTTGGTTCGCATCGCCGGCAATAAGTCAGACCTCTTCCCGGTGTTGGGATTCGGCCTGACTCAGTCCATTCAAAATGGACGACCCGACCACATGGCTCCCTTTGTCTGGGAAGGCAAAGGAGAACTCTCGGACTCAGCTTCCCAGCATGCCTCACCTCTTCACACCTAGGTGTGAAATCTCCACATCCTCACCTTCATTGGTTACTGTATGAACCAGGACCCGTGAGATCACAGGCCATATAAAAGGGAGAAGGGCACCTCTCTTCTCTCTCTCTTCCCCGGCTCTTCTTCGCCAGCGGTTCTCAGAGGGAGCTGCCGCTCCTCTGGAACCTCTCTTCCCCGGCTCTTCACCTCGACAGGAGCGGCTGCTCCTCAGCTCCTCACCTGGAGCTCCTCCACAGCTCTCCAACCTCCATGAGACCTGCACAAGGCCTCAACTGGTAGCGCCACGACTGCCTACCGACTGCCTAACGACGGATTCAAGAACAAGAACCAGCTAGCACGACGCGAGGTCTGCTAGTTGAGCAACGGAGCCACAAGACAACCAACCAACTAACTTCTCGAGGACGACAAGGACTCTCCTCAACGGAACCTAAACCACAGCCAGAACGGCTGTAGTTCATCGGACAGAGACACGTAAGAACCGGACTTAACAAACTGCAACAGGATTGACAACCCTGCAACTGCAGGACCCGCACCGGAACTTCTCCTCCTCACATGATTTGGTAATGTAACTGGGCCTAGTTAGTTTACCTTGCAATGTGACTAAGTATTGAATACTCCAACCTTGCCAATGTATGTATTGATTGAAATCAGTTAAATACTTGAGCTTCGTTGTTGTCAGCTATAACCTCACATTCAGTTCACTTGTATGCTTAACATGCAACTTGAGTGTTGAACCTTCGTTCACCTCCCCCGCACGTCACGTGTGATGGCCTTAGAGGCCATCTTGTAGAGTAACTTCCTTTGTCTGAGGACAAACCATCCTCCATCTTCCCATTGTCTTAGGTCACACTTCACACCTCACCGACACATGGTCACACACACACACACACACACAGTCATACACTTTCACCAACCTACACACATACACACACACACACACACACACACACACACGCACTTAATGTTTGTAACCTGTCTTAGTTTTATGTTTTGTTATTCCATTTTTCCAGAATTGTCCAATAAACTTCCTTGAAACTTTGCTCGTCTGTTATATTGTGCAATAGTGACTATGCCAACCTCTACGCAGTAGAACTCCTAAATCCTTCAACTTTGCAACTATTGATAATGTTATTTTGTTTATAATTATTAACTTAATCAGTAAACAAGATTCCATATTAATAGTTAGCACACCCCTTTATGAGACTGACTTTGTTATATTGGCTGTCTGGTGCCCCGAGGTGGATTTAATAACATTAAATCCCATTAAATTTTATAGTAATTATTAATATTTCTGTATTAGTACTTTACTAGTTTGATAGCCAATAACCCTTTCCATATAGTTGTGTTAAATCATAACTTAAATGGCTTCCCCGCGTGAGGCATAGTAAACTCTTTTAGTTGGGCGTGTCAAACCCCAACATAAATGGTGCCCGTTGCGAGGCCTTAATAATTCAGACCTATATAGCTGTGCCTGAGCACAACATAAATGGCTGCCCCGTGTGAGGCTGTGTACTGTTGGCATTATTCACATTTGTACAATATTAATTTTGAGCAAAGTTTGGACATTACTGAAAGTGAAATCCAAAACTGAACTAACCCAAAAGTTACTCAACAGAGCGAGTCTGCTACACGAGTAGACATCCGACTTTACATGCAGAAATTGAATTGTGCTGAATTTTGATTTATTCATGAGTTTTGCTAAAACTCTTTTGAGAATTAAGTCCATTGTGCTGCATCTAGAATTTGCGACTGTTGCTAGTCTTTCCAGTTGAAACTTCTCTGCAAGAACTTTCAGAACTCCTGTCCTGCGTTTGAATACCACGTATTCAATGCTACTTTGTTCAACAGTAAAAATCGGTTGTTAAGCTAAGTGCTCCCCTTACCCTTAATTTTAAGACACAGCGTGCCACCGGCCCTGTGTAACCTAGAGAGCTTGTACCGGTTGTTACTGCCATGCATTTCAACCTGATTAAGAATAGAGCTTGAAGATAGAGCCACAGTGTGCTGCCAGCCCTGTGAAGTTTTGCACCTTGCTGTCACTCCCAGCGTGAGTTACTGTAAGAAATCACTATAGTAGTGCATAGCCAAAGCTACACTACTACGAGGTGTCCGCCAAGCGACACTACTCCAAGCCAAATTGCTTTGTTTTAAACGTTTCTTAGATTTGTCAATCTCACCTCCCAGAGTAACAATGGAGAACCCCTGTGTAGAGCAGTTCATGTCTTCCCTAGCCCAGAGCCTGAACCCCGGCTACCCTGAACTCGTCAGCAAGCTGAACTTCAGTGAGTGTAGGAAAGAATTGGACTTGCTACTTAATGACAGGTGTGATGCTCAAACAGCATCCAAGGGCCCACTGCTTAGATGCATGCTTCTGATCTTCCACAGACAGACCAGTCTTTCAGCTCAGACCAATGCAGCTCTGGAACAAGAGGTAGAGTCCCTAAGAGTGCAAAATGCTGATCTACTTCAAGAAGTAAAGACAGCAAACCAAAAAGCCTTACGCTATCTAGAAAGCTTGCACTCAGCAGAGTTAGATCTCTGCTCACAGAAGGAGGAGTTGTTTAAACTTCGGTCAGAACGCTCTGACCCTCCACAGCCTTGCAACAAAAGTGATTCAGGTTACTCTGATTCACACTCCTCCCTTGGAGAAAGGTTAACTCCATCTCCATGCAGATGGGAACATTCCCCACCTGACCTGAAGTCTTTGGGAATGAAGTCAGCTCCCCCACCTCCACTGAAGTGTCGAGGTGACAGTCACCTGACTTCCCATTTTTCTGATGTAGACAGCGAGGAGACATGTAGCATATCATCTAGCATGTATAGTGCATCTTGTTCTCCTCAGCCAGTTAATCAGGCTTTCACCTGTGCTCATCCCTCCAAAGGGGGGACAAGAGCATTTCAGGACTGTTCATCCTCTTCCCTGCAACACCAGGAGAATGATGACCGATGTTCAGTCCCTGTCTTCCCACCAATCAGACCCTTAGCACAGAAGCTAAATGTCCAGGATAGCATAGTCTCGCCTTCATCTGCCAGGAACACTCAGTTCCCCCGCCTTGAAGTGCTTGAGTTCATAGCTAGAGACATTGAGCCCTTTGATCCCGACGATGGTGATCATAACATCAATGACTACCTCAGTGAACTAGACAACAGCCTAGTTGACATACCCAATGCGACTCAGAGGGAGAAAGTCAAACTTGTGTGGAAAACCAGCTCAAAAGCTGTTCACAGGTTTATGCAGTCACTTCCTCCCAGAGTCAGAGACAGCTACCATGATCTTTGTCAAGCATTATTAGAGGAATTCTCTTCTCCCGCTGATGAGATCTCAGGAATTGTTGCAGCGTCTCAGATTAAACACTCCCGTCTCGAACATCCAAGAGACTTCTTCAGACGTTTCAGAGATGCGTATTTTCAGGGAAAGAATGCACCAGGCATGGAGGAAAGCTCTACTTTCAGGTCCCTGTTTGTGAAGAATCTTCACCCATCCATACGCACTCACGTCACACTCATGACACATAATGGTAAGCCCACCACGCAGGAGGTGAGGAAGATGACACAAATTGCCTGGGAAACTCTAGTCTCTTCCAAGATACAGGGGCAAACAACTGAGCGCAGCAGCTCAAACACCCATGTGTCACACCGACCTGCACACTCAAGACCTCACCCTCGCAACACGACAAAGGGGGGTGACAGACGGCCACGTCCAGACACTGAGCGCAACCGCCGTGTCCACCAGCTGCATAGGGATAGGCATGCACACAGCAGAAGCTGTAAGAAGCCTTACTCTGAAATTATGGCCCAAAACTACAAGCAATCAGATGACAGCATCTCTGACCATAGTGTAGAACATGGTCAGCAGAGTCACTACTCTTCAGACAGTGACAGTGCATCTGAATGCCTCTCTGTCTCCAGCTATCAGGAGCGTTACAGCCCTGAGCCATGTGTGAGGAAACACCAAAGGCACAAAAGCTCCAGAGCTTCCTCCTCACACTTTAGATGGTCAAACAAGTACTAGCTCAGGATTTCTTGGTTTTCTTGCAGGTAGGGTCCAGCATGGTTTTGTTAGCAACAGCAGCAAATTCTGATTTGATTCAGCCATCACTGTGATTTCTGCAAGTAATCTTGGATCAACTCCACTGTACTATTTGTTAAGAACATTGCATACACTGTAAGACACCTATTATGACACGTCATTCCAGGTGCCACACCCTTTCTCACCATAGCGTCACTAACACCCACGTTCCATCACTTACGCTGATAAATAACTAGAAGATGTTGTGTTGTTTTATGTTTCATTCTGTATGTATGTGGATTTTGTTCTGTAAACTGCTTAGTCAAGATAGATAGAAACCAAATGCCCAGTTGGTTTGTGAACTGCCCAGACATGATTTTGAATGGACTATGGACTATGCTCACAGGATCACACGTCAGGTGCGATCCTGAGACCAAAGGGGGGATGTTGGGATTCGGCCTGACTCAGTCCATTCAAAATGGACGACCCGACCACATGGCTCCCTTTGTCTGGGAAGGCAAAGGAGAACTCTCGGACTCAGCTTCCCAGCATGCCTCACCTCTTCACACCTAGGTGTGAAATCTCCACATCCTCACCTTCATTGGTTACTGTATGAACCAGGACCCGTGAGATCACAGGCCATATAAAAGGGAGAAGGGCACCTCTCTTCTCTCTCTCTTCCCCGGCTCTTCTTCGCCAGCGGTTCTCAGAGGGAGCTGCCGCTCCTCTGGAACCTCTCTTCCCCGGCTCTTCACCTCGACAGGAGCGGCTGCTCCTCAGCTCCTCACCTGGAGCTCCTCCACAGCTCTCCAACCTCCATGAGACCTGCACAAGGCCTCAACTGGTAGCGCCACGACTGCCTACCGACTGCCTAACGACGGATTCAAGAACAAGAACCAGCTAGCACGACGCGAGGTCTGCTAGTTGAGCAACGGAGCCACAAGACAACCAACCAACTAACTTCTCGAGGACGACAAGGACTCTCCTCAACGGAACCTAAACCACAGCCAGAACGGCTGTAGTTCATCGGACAGAGACACGTAAGAACCGGACTTAACAAACTGCAACAGGATTGACAACCCTGCAACTGCAGGACCCGCACCGGAACTTCTCCTCCTCACATGATTTGGTAATGTAACTGGGCCTAGTTAGTTTACCTTGCAATGTGACTAAGTATTGAATACTCCAACCTTGCCAATGTATGTATTGATTGAAATCAGTTAAATACTTGAGCTTCGTTGTTGTCAGCTATAACCTCACATTCAGTTCACTTGTATGCTTAACATGCAACTTGAGTGTTGAACCTTCGTTCACCTCCCCCGCACGTCACGTGTGATGGCCTTAGAGGCCATCTTGTAGAGTAACTTCCTTTGTCTGAGGACAAACCATCCTCCATCTTCCCATTGTCTTAGGTCACACTTCACACCTCACCGACACATGGTCACACACACACACACACACACAGTCATACACTTTCACCAACCTACACACATACACACACACACACACACACACACACACACGCACTTAATGTTTGTAACCTGTCTTAGTTTTATGTTTTGTTATTCCATTTTTCCAGAATTGTCCAATAAACTTCCTTGAAACTTTGCTCGTCTGTTATATTGTGCAATAGTGACTATGCCAACCTCTACGCAGTAGAACTCCTAAATCCTTCAACTTTGCAACTATTGATAATGTTATTTTGTTTATAATTATTAACTTAATCAGTAAACAAGATTCCATATTAATAGTTAGCACACCCCTTTATGAGACTGACTTTGTTATATTGGCTGTCTGGTGCCCCGAGGTGGATTTAATAACATTAAATCCCATTAAATTTTATAGTAATTATTAATATTTCTGTATTAGTACTTTACTAGTTTGATAGCCAATAACCCTTTCCATATAGTTGTGTTAAATCATAACTTAAATGGCTTCCCCGCGTGAGGCATAGTAAACTCTTTTAGTTGGGCGTGTCAAACCCCAACATAAATGGTGCCCGTTGCGAGGCCTTAATAATTCAGACCTATACAGTTGTGCCTGAGCACAACACCGGTGCATGTTGGACTCCGGCAGGGCTGCCCTTTGTCACTGGTTCTGTTCATCATCTTTATGGACAGAATTTCTAGGCGCAGCCAAGGGCCGGAGGGGGTACGGTTCGGGAGCCACTTGATTTCATCTCTGCTTTTTGCGGATGATGTTGTCTTGCTGGCTCCCTCGAGCCAGGACCTGCAGCGTGCACTAGGGCGGTTTGCAGCCGAGTGTGAAGCAGCTGGGATGAGAATCAGCACCTCTAAGTCCGAGGCCATGGTTCTCGACCGGAAAAAGGTGGCTTGCACCCTCCAGGTCGGGGGAGAGATCCTGCCTCAGGTGGAGGAGTTCAAGTGTCTCGTGGTCTTGTTCACGAGTGAGGGAAGGATGAAGTGCGAGATCGACAGGCGGATCGGTGCAGCGGCTGCAGTAATGCGGTCGTTGTGTCGGTCCGTTGTGGTGAAGAGGGAGCTAAGTCGAAAGGCGAAGCTCTCTATTTACCGGTCAGTCTACGTTCCCACCCTCACCTATGGTCATGAACTCTGGGTCATGACTGAAAGAGCAGGGTTGCGATTACAAGCGGCCGAAATGAGTTTCCTCCGCAGGGTGGCGGGGCGCTCCCTTAGAGATAGGGTGAGGAGCTCAGTCACCCGGGAGGAGCTCGGAGTAGAACCGCTGCTCCTCCACATCGAGAGGAGTCAGCTGAGGTGGCTCGATGCCCCCTGGACGCCTCCCTCGTGAGGTGTTCCGGGCATGTCCCACCGGGAGGAGGCCCCGAGGAAGACCCAGGACACGCTGGAACGACTACATCTTCAGCTGGCCTGGGAACGCCTCGGGGTGCCCCCTGAAGAGCTGGAGGAGGTGTCCGGGTAGAGGGAGGTCTGGGGATCCCTGCTCTGAATGCTGCCCCCGCGACCCAGACCTGGATACAGCGGATGAAAATGGATGGATGGATGGATGGCAGTGACTCTTTCAATATCAACCCCATCCAACTAAGTCTGTATTTGTGTATTAGATCTGCTTATTTCAAAAAGTATTACGTTTGTTTTGTTCAAATTTAATGACAGTTAATCTCTATCAAATCATAATTTAAATTTGATTAATTCTGTATCAACCTCTTGCAGTAAGAGTCGCAAATCACTATCAGAACCAAAAATGTTTGTGTCCACTGCATGTGATTCCTCCCTGAGTCCAGTAGAGGTCAGTATGACATCACACACCAGACACTAGTGAGAGTGACAGCAGAAAATCGAGCAACAGGTGCTGACCAGAGAGTGAAAGTATTTTAGAGCGACCGCAGAGCCTCATGACACATCTCTCTCTGTCCTTCTGTCTGAAGACGAATAAAATAAAGTTAATCAGGATTTTGTGAACAGCTGTTCTGATCCTGGTGAGTACAGCTGAGAATACTTACTGTCATTCAACAAAGAGAAGTACATCGACTTCTGTTGGTTTGTGATTTAGTCTAGTCAGATATCCTGTGTGTTTCTTGAACTCAAGTCCAGGGAATATAGAGTCGTTTTGTTTTTGTTTTCTTTAGGGCCGGGACTCGATTAAAAAATTAGAGGCTTTGTAATTAATTAATCGCATATAAATATTTGACACGTACAGAGGTGTATAAAGTACTTGAAAAAGAGTGCGAGTGATCGATCCTGTTACATATTGAGGATCTTTGGACCCGTCTGCAGCCACAGCTCTCCGCCGCTCCAGCAGCGGATCGTAGCGGCCGAGACTGTGTGTGTGAAAGCTTCAAATTAGGGGGGGGGCAGTGTTGTTGTCTCTTTTCACCTCCTCTCTCCCTTGCAGTGATCAGTGTTGGCGACTCGTTAGATAATTGTGCTCCAGTGTAAACGTTCCGCGGTACAAAAATAAGTGTGATTAAAATGTGTTAATTTTTTTAACGCGTTATTTTTTGTGTAATTAATTAATCGTTATTAACGCGTTAAAGTCCCGGCCCTAGTTTTCTTTTTTTTTGCAAATAAGTTGCATTGATTTTCTGGGGCTTTTATCCCACAGGAGAAGAGCACATGGTTGTAATGTCCACAGCAGATCTAGGAGAACTGTGGTCTATGACAGCGTTGTGTTCATGTAGCGCCCCCTGTTGATGAATATGGTTAATGCAGGATGTGACGAACAGAGGTTATCGCATGTGAACCGGAAGTGTTGTTGTGTGTACAAAACGCGGACAGTAAAAGAACACAGTACACCTGAGTGGAGTGTCTTTCATTCTTGAATATAAAACACAGAGACATTACAATGGTCATCTCTGAAACATACAGGTGCATTGTTCTTCAGTTAAAGGTATCCAGAAATGGTCGTTTATTATGAGAGGCCGTTTAGGAAATAATTCATATTTGCTCTCAAACACACTACCATACTCTCTTACACATGCTATTATACTCTCTTACGCCGGGTTCACACCGGACGCTGAAGCGCCGCGAATAGCCACGGAGCGGAGTCCGCTTCCATTCGGCGCCCTCGTTAACCGATGTTGTAGTTCACACTAGACGGCGTCTGTTCTATTTTGTGCGGGAGCCATCGCGTCAATTCTGGCAGGAAGTCACACAAAGAAACACAAGAGAATCTGGTCAATTTTCAAAATAAAAGCAATTTTCAAAATAAAAGCCACGACTGACAAATACGAGAGCCCAAAGTGTGTACGTTTGTGTTTATTAATCTAAACCGAGCGCGAGAGAGGAACACACACACACCTACACACATACACATAGGCTACACACATACACTCACACACACGGTTTCACTATTAGGAATAGTTAATATTCACAGAGATTGGCTCATTTGCTGTTGTAGGTCACACAGAGACATCAGCAGAAACCAGAGACTTTTACATGCTTGTAGGGGCTTTAAGAATTTATGAACTTTTCTCACTTTGATCTTTGTCCTCAGTGTGTAGACATGTCTGCTGCCAGCAACCTGAGGTCTGAAGATCAGTTCCTGTGCTCCATCTGTCTGGATGTCTTCACTGATCCAGTCACTACACCATGTGGACACAACTTCTGTCAGAGCTGCATCACTCAGCACTGGGACGTTAGTGACAGGTGTCAGTGTCCAGTGTGTAAAGAGGTTTTCTACACAAGACCTCAGTTGAAGATCAACACTCTGCTCTCTGAGGTTGTTGCTCAGTTCAGACGTGAAGCTCAACAGAAAACCAGCAGCAGCAGCTCAGAGCAACAAGTTTCCAAACCAGGAGAAGTTCCCTGTGACGTCTGCACTGGAACCAAACTGAAGGCCCTGAAGTCCTGCCTGGTGTGTCTGACCTCCTACTGTGAGACTCACCTGGAGCCTCATCTGACACTGTCACGTCTGAGGAGACATCAGCTGATGGAGCCTGTGGAGAACCTGGAGGACAGGATGTGTAGGAAGCACGATAAACCTCTGGAGCTGTTCTGTCAGACCGACCAGACATGTGTCTGTGTGCTCTGCTCTGTTTTAGACCACAAGACTCATGAGTTTGTTCCTCTGAGAGAAGAATATGAAGGAAAGAAGGCAGAGCTGCAGAAGACAGAGGCTGAAACTCAGCAGATGATCCTGAAGAGACGACTGAAGATCGAGGAGATGAAACAGTCAGTGAAGATCAGTAAAGCTGCTGCAGACAGAGAGGAAGCAGAAGGTGTTGAGGTCTTCACTGCTCTGAAGGAGTCTGTTGACAGAGGCCTGAAGCAGCTCATCAAGGAGATCCAAGAGAAACAGAAAAGCTCAGAGAAACAGGCTGAAGACTTCATCACAGAGCTGGAACAGGAAATCTCTGAGCTGGAGAAGAGAAGCACCGAGGTGGAGCAGCTCTCACTCTCTGAAGACCACCTCCACCTCCTCCAAAGCTTCCCCTCCCTGAAAGCTGCTCCACCCACCAAGGACTGGACACAGGTCAGAGTCCGTCCTCCATCATATGAGGGGACTGTGGTGAGAGCTGTGTCTCAGCTGGAGGAGACGCTCCGTGGACAGATGGAGGAGGTGATAACACCTGACTACTACCAGATCTCACCAACATCCAGCATGGGCCTCCCTGACGGCCACCACCAGGCAGGGCAAGGTAAGACAAGTGTTACAAGGCACATGACAGTTAATGTAACTAGAAGGGGTAGATTCATTGAAACATATTCTTCTTGCTGCAACCAGGTTTCAGTCAAACTCAACTCAAACTCAAAAGTACTTTATTTTTCCGTTAGGAACTTCGTTGCGGGAGGACAAAAGTGCAAGTGCAAAAAATCACAGTCCACGCATCCTTACATGCAATACAGTAATAAAAACACATTCCTACATAAGTACTCGTAGCAAGGGTTAAAAACAACAATCACATGAGCTACAGAATAACAGGTTATTAAAGATAAAGGAAGATAGATAAAAGAAGGTTAGGTGTTTAAAAGTCGGATTGAGGTGGGGATGAAACTGGATGATGCTCTCTTTGTCCGGAGTGGGAGTGACCTGTATCTGCGTGCTGATGGTAGTAACGTGTAATTACCATGTAATGTGTGTGTTGTGTCTGTTGCAATCTGAGTGCCTTTTTTCTTGACCTGAGTGTTGTAGATGTTGATGAGTGGTTCCTGTTCCTGACCTATGATTTTATTGCTGAGTTTGACTATTTTATTTAGACTGTTCCGGTGGGTGATGCTGAGTGAACCAAACCAGGCTGTGATGTTGAATGTGAGGATGGATTCAATGAAGCATTTATAAAAAGCAGAAAGTATTGTTTGGTGAACCTGGAATTTACGAAGTTTACGGAGGAAAAAGAGGCGTTGCTGACATTTGGAAACAAGATGTTCACTGTGAAGTTGAAATGTAAGTTTGTAGTCCATTATTGTGCCGAGATATTTGTATGATTCTACCCTTTCTATTGTTTCAGTGTTGACAGAGAGTGTGGGAGTGAAGTGTCCGTGGCGGAAGTCAATGACCATTTCTTTGGTTTTTGAGGTGTTTAAGTCCAGGCAATTGTCTCTACACCACAGGGCAAAAGAGTCCAGTTCAGTCTGTAACAGTCCATCTGTATTGGTGGTGTCCATGATGACGGTGTCGTCAGAGTATTTAATGTATGTTATTCCCGGGGTTGAGCTCCTGCAGTTGTCTGTGTACAGTGTGAAGAGTAGTGGAGAGATGACCGAGCCTTGAGGGGATCCAGTAGAAATTGTCCGCGGGGCACTGAGGTGGCCGTTCACCCTGACCCTCTGGGGTCTGTTTGTCAGGAAGGAGAGGACCCAGAGGATCAGGTGGGGGTCAATGTCCATCTGGAGCAGTTTGCGTCCCATCAGGTGTGGTTGCAAGGTGTTAAATGCACTGGAAAAATCCACAAAGACCAACCTGACAAGGGATTTGGGTTTTTCCAGGTGGGTGATGGTCCCATGTAGTAGGGTCAGCACTGCGTCATCCACGCCCCTGTGCCGACGATATGCAAACTGCAGTGGGTCGGTAAACCCACTAACATCAACCTGTAGCTGGGTAGTGAGTGTGAGACCTGTAGTGAGTGTTAATATGTGAATTTGGTGATCCTGCACAAGCAGGAAATGATGTACTGTAGTGACGTAACACACTCACCATAAGTGTGGAGGAGGAGGAGCACTCCAGAGCCACCAAGGACAGCTTTGCAATTTTTTCATCAAAAGTGTGTTTTATTAGTAAATCCACAATAATTCCACAGGCATCCGCAAACCCTTCCGCAGGGCCTCTCCTGCAGTCGCTACTGCGGCTCCCCTGCATCCACCAGGAGGCCTCACCTATAGTCACCCCCAGGCCCAACCGGCAGCCACCACCGAGCCTGTCCAGCCGGTGAGACAACACACCTACAGCTGCTACTTACCACCATATGTCTTCATCTCAAAACAGCAACAACCGGCAGCCACCACCAAGCCACCTCGTAAGCTCACAACCAATGATAGCATATATAGCTTGATGTACCCTTCCCTTTAATTCATGGTTTTAGTTTTCTTTTTTGTCATTATAAACTATACAACAAGTTAATTTTGCTGGCCTTATTCTATTATATTATTATTAATCTTCATCTTCCTCACGTATACAAACACCTTCATCCTGTAAATTCCCTCTATACTATTGAAAATCATTTCTTTGTACTTCTTTTTAAACTGGATTATGTTTGGACATTATTTTAACCCCACATTCAAACTGTTCCATGGTTTAATTCCACAGATAAGAAAACAAAAGCTCCTGTTTGTTGTGCGTGTATTATGGATTTAGAAATTGAATTTCCCCCTTAAGTTTTAACCCTGTCAATGAATATTTTTTGAATATTTCCGGGCAATGAATTGTTCGTTGCTTTAAATAATATTTATTATTTGTTCTGTCTGTAATTCAACAAGGTATTTGAATTTCAGTAGATTTGATTGTGAGAAAATTGGATTAATGTGATCCCTATATCCTGCCCTAAATGACTCCTATAGCTTTCTTTTGCAGAGTGATGAGCAAATATATTGTGCTCATGTAATTATTACCCCAAACCTCTGCACAGTAAGTCAGATACGGAAGTACTAGTGAACAGTATACAATGCATGAGTGTTTTGTGATCCAGAACCTGTTTTGATTTATTTAATACTGCGATGCTTCGTGACACTTTGGCTTGTACATGCTTAATGTGTGATTTCCAGCTGATTTGATCATCGATTGTAACCCCCAGAAATTTGAATCTGTATTTGTGTATTAGATCTGCAGCTCCCAAAAAGTATTACTTTGTTTTGTTCAAATGCAATGACAGTTTATTTCTATCAAGCCATAATTTAGATTTGATTAATTCTGTATTAATCTTTTGCAGTAAGAGTAGCAAATCACTACCAGAACCAAAAATGTTTGTGTCCACTGCAAATAGCACCAGCTAAAGTACTTTTGATCAAGGGGGTAGGTTTGATATTGACATTGGTGGGAACACAGAAGTGCTCCAAGGCAGCACTCCTGAAAGTTGATGGGTTTTTTTTTGCATTTGCAATTGTAATTTCACGTTGAATAAAAACATTGTTAATTGACATGTTTGTAATACATCCTGTCTGATGATGGAAAACAAGTTCATCATGTTGATGTGAGGAAGAAACTCCCAGACAACCCAGAGAGATTTGATGAATGTCCCTGTGTTTTAGGAAAACAGAGTTTCTCTTCAGGCAGATTTTACTTTGAGGTTCAGGTTAAAGGAAAAACTGAGTGGGCAGTGGGAGTGGCCAGAGAGTTGATTGACAGGAAGGGAGAAATCACACTGAGTCCTCAGTTTGGTTACTGGACGATAGTGTTGAGAAATGAAAATGAGTATGAAGCTCTTGATGACCCCGCCAGGTGTAGAGCCCCGTAGACGCACCGTCCGTTACCAAAGACTGGTTAGCTGTAAAACAGGATGCGTGATTGGAAATACAATAGTAAATAATTTTATTTATGCCAATGATTTAGTTATTATTTCTCCTAGCAGTGCTGGGTTTCAACAGCTGCTCAACATAGATTATGACGTAAAGAACTCTGTTATGATTTGCAGATCAAAAGAGGACGAGGACTTAAAGTTGCCAAATTTTATCTATCAGGGCAAGTACTACATATTTGTCTTTTTATTTTTTATGTGTGTTGTTTGTTTCCTTTTAATGGACCTGATGTCTAATAATAAATGTGATTAGGATTCTTGTCATAGCTCCAGTCCCTTGTATTCTACTTTGTGTTTTATTTTGAAAGTGGAGTCACCTCCTTCCTTGAGGTTTGTCCCAGGCAGATGTGATTCCTCCCTGAGTCCAGTAGAGGTCAGTATGACATCACACACCAGAGACCAGTGAGTCAGACGGGTGGAGCAACAACAGAAACTTAGACGGGTTCTGAAACGAAAGTGAAACAGTTTCAGAGCAACGACCGAGAGAGATCTCTGTGTTTCTGTCTGAAGACAAATAAAGTTCATCAGGATTTTGTGAACAGCTGCTCTGATCCTGGTGAGTACAGCCGAGAATATTTACTGTGATTCAACAAAGAGAAGTGAGTCGATCTCTGGAAGTTTGTCAAAAACCAACAAAAACAGTTTTGTGTAAAACTCACAGAGACGTTTCCTCATTTTGTACTTTTGCATTCAGGATAACTTATATAACTACAACCAGACCAGATGCAGTGAAAGTTCTTGATTTCTAGTGGCTCTGGACTCAGATTATCAAAAACTATGGATCAATATTTGTTTACAGCCACTCAGTATTTAGAAACGTAACTATAAGGTATAAAGGTGAGGACATTTGAAACGTCTGCTTTGAAAATGGTTGATTTTTAGTACGTCTGTTTCCCAAACTCAAGACCAGGGAGTGTGGAGTCATTTAAAGGGTAATTTTTTTACAATCTGGACCTTATTTCTGTCATAAAATCCGATCATTTCCTCACCCAGATAACTTTGGTGTCATCACAATTCGTTCTGATGAAATGAGCTTCGATAATGGCAATGATCTAATTTTACATGAATAAAATCTCTTTTTGTCATTATTTTGTGTTGCATTATTGAATGATTTTGTTGTAGGCCGTGTTCTAAGCGGGATAATGTATAGTTGGTTGGTTGTTAATGGAGAAATAAACCTTGACCGGTTGTATGGAACCCCGACACGAAACCTCCGGACTATACATTATCCCTTACATAATGGAGTCTATAGGGAGCAGAATGCAGCCTCTAAATAACACATTATCTGCAGAGAAACGCCTTCATTTCACCAAGATTTAGTTCTGATAGGCTAGTGCTGTTCCCCTCTGAGTCCAGGTTAGCTGTTATCAACATCCAGGGTCTGTAGGTTGACCTACTGACCTCTGACCTGGATGATGTCATCTCTGTAGGTTGACCTGCTGACCTCTGACCTGGATGATGTCATCTCACTAAAGCTCTGGCTAGTGGAGCTAAAAATCGACCCAAATGCCGAAGCAGAATGATTGTTATCAGAATGAGCCGAGCAGCGCTCAGAGATGACATCATCCAGGTCAGAGGTCAGCAGGTCAACCTACAGACCCTGGATGTTGATAACAGCTAACCCCGGACTCAGAGGGGAACAGCACTAGCCTATCAGAACTAAATCTTGGTGAAATGAAGGAGTTTCTCTGCAGATAATGTGATATTTAGAGGCTGCATTGCGCTGCCCTGTAGACTCCATTATACGGATATACGCGGCTCTGGATGGAGCTCATTTCATCACAACCACTTGTAATGACATGAAAGTTATCTGGGGGAGGAAATGATCGGGTTTCATGTTAGAAATAAGATCCAGAATGTAAAAAACGGTAATCGCCCTTTACAGCACTGATAGTTTCAGAGAAGTAGACGCCCACAGTACAAACCTGTTTTGTTTTTTTCTTTTTTAGTCTCTAAACTGATGATTGTAATAAGATTTGGTCAAAACCACAAAATGATTAATTAGGTTATTAGATTATTTGATTTTTATTATTAGATTAGCCATTTTTCTCACTTTGACCTCTGTCCTCAGTGTGTAGACATGTCTGCTGCCAGCAACCTGAGGTCTGAAGATCAGTTCCTGTGCTCCATCTGTCTGGATGTCTTCACTGATCCAGTCACTACACCATGTGGACACAACTTCTGTCAGAGCTGCATCACTCAGCACTGGGACGTTAGTGACAGGTGTCAGTGTCCGATGTGTAAAGAGGTTTTCTACACAAGACCTCAGTTGAAGATCAACACTCTGTTCTCTGAGGTTGTTGCTCAGTTCAGACGTGAAGCTCAACAGAAAACCAGCAGCAGCAGCTCAGAGCAACAAGTTTCCAAACCAGGAGAAGTTCCCTGTGACGTCTGCACTGGAACCAAACTGAAGGCCCTGAAGTCCTGCCTGGTGTGTCTGACCTCCTACTGTGAGACTCACCTGGAGCCTCATCTGACAGTGTCAGGTCTGAGGAGACATCAGCTGATGGAGCCTGTGGAGAACCTGGAGGACAGGATGTGTAGGAAGCACGATAAACCTCTGGAGCTGTTCTGTCAGACCGACCAGACATGTGTCTGCATGCTCTGCTCTGTTTTAGACCACAAGACTCATGAGTTTGTTCCTCTGAGAGAAGAATATGAAGGAAAGAAGGCAGAGCTGCAGAAGACAGAGGCTGAAACTCAGCAGATGATCCAGAAGAGACGACTGAAGATCGAGGAGATGAAACAGTCAGTGAAGATCAGTAAAGCTGCTGCAGACAGAGAGGAAGCAGAAGGTGTTGAGGTCTTCACTGCTCTGAAGGAGTCTGTTGACAGAGGCCTGAAGCAGCTCATCAAGGAGATCCAAGAGAAACAGAAAAGCTCAGAGAAACAGGCTGAAGACTTCATCACAGAGCTGGAACAGGAAATCTCTGAGCTGGAGAAGAGAAGCACTGAGGTGGAGCAGCTCTCACTCTCTGAAGACCACCTCCACCTCCTCCAAAGCTTCCCCTCCCTGAAAGCTGCTCCACCCACCAAGGACTGGACACAGGTCAGAGTCCGTCCTCCATCATATGAGGGGACTGTGATGAGAGCTGTGTCTCAGCTGGAGGAGACGCTCCGTGGACAGATGGAGGAGATCAAGATGAAGATGATCCAGCAGTTTGCAGTGGAGGTGACTCTGGATCCTGATACAGCAAGTCCCTGGCTCATCCTGTCTGATGATGGAAAACAAGTTCATGATGGTGATGTGAAGAAGAATCTCCCAGACAACCCAGAGAGATTTGATAAATGTGTCAATGTCTTAGGAAAACAGAGTTTCTCTTCAGGCAGATTTTACTTTGAGGTTCAGGTTAAAGGAAAAACTAAGTGGGAAGTGGGAGTGGCCAGAGAGTTTATTGACAGGAAGGGAGAAATCACACTGACTCCTCAGGATGGTTACTGGACGATATGGTTGAGAAATGGAAATGAGTACAAAGCTCTTGATAACACCCAAGTTGTTCTCAGTCTGAGGTCTGGTCCTGAGAAGGTGGGGGTGTTTGTGGATTATGAGGAGGGTCTGGTCTCCTTTTATGACGTAGATGCTGCAGCTCTCATCTACTCCTTCACTGGCTGCTGCTTCACCGACAAACTACACCCATTCTTCAGTCCTGGTCTTAATGATGGAGGTAAAAACTCTGTCCCTCTGATCATCTGTCCTGTCAATCAAACTGTTCAGATCAAAACATCTCGTTCATTGCAGGAGTTGAATGATTTTTAATTCAGGGAACACATGTAAATATCTAATGTCAACACTGAACAATTAAAAATGTTTCGTTTCCACTGTGGTGCCAGGGGCGTTTCCTGGGTCTGGGAACATCGGGGGCTGAGCCCAGACCCTTGTAGGGAAGTTTGAGAGAAAAAGAACTCTGTTTAATTTCAAATTTAATCATGAATAATGTAAATAATGTTTCATGTTGAAGTGGAGCCTGTTTTTAATCTTCTCTTCTCCCATCATCTGATCACTTCTTCCATCTTCTGCTGCCAGAAAAACAATGAATGACAACATCAAAACATATCAAATGAAAAAAAATAAAAATGAAATCATTTTAAAAAGTCAAATGCAAGCAAAAAAAAAAAGATATAGCATAATTTTCACTTTTGTTGTGTTTCGTTGTTGTTGTTTTTGTTGATGGTGCTGTTGATTTTTTGTCCTTCCTTTCTGGTTTGATTTTGCATACATGGTAAACATACCATGATCATATTTATTTGTTTATAACAATTGATTCGTATCAATGATTTTGATGTTTTGTGAAATTAAATGCAGCAAACATACTAGGCTATAATCTGTGAAATAATAATATAATTGCAGTGAATAAAAGATGTACAAGCTGGTATGAAGAATTGTTGTTTTTCACTGATTTGGTTTAATTTGCAAGATACCAAAAGTATTATTATTTTAAAGTATTATCTACACTACCAGTCAAAAGTTTGGACACACATTCATTCAACGTTTTTTCTTTATTTTCATTACTTTCTTCATTGTAGATTCAAGATGAAGACATCAAAACTATGAAGGAACACGAGGAATTAACAAAAACAAAACGTGTTAAAACAGAATATGTTTTATATTTTATATTGATGACTAGGGCTGATCCAAAAAATTCGAAGCTTCAAAGCTTCGTTCGTTGGCCACGGTAATCGATCATGAAGTCCGTGATCGATTTTTTTTTTTTTTTTTTCCCGGAAGGTGCGGAGCGGCGGCAGTTACCTTAGTGTAACCTATAATATAAAATCTTTACACGTGAAAGAAGTAAAAGTGTATTAAGCCGCACAAAAAAACAGAAGGTGCGCTCTCCATCAGCTGGACAGCGTTTTAAGTCAATAATCAATAAGGGTGACAATTTGGCACTTTATATCCAACACAATCATGATAAAGTTTGAGAAATGTCTGCAGGAGCACCGGCTTAGGTGTGCAGATGCAGCAGTGACAGTTCTTATAGCTGATCCACCTCCCTCTCTCCCTCCCGTCCTGAGGAGATCCTGTATTCTATCATTCTCCTCTTTTCATTTATAACTGTCCCGTTTCAGTTTTGCCGGTGCACGCCCGGTGTCTCCCCACTTTCTCTCCCATGCGCACGCTCGCACCTGATTCACATATCTACCGGTAAAAATAAATGTGATCGTAGGAAAACTGATCGCTCGTGAAACGGCCCGCAAGCACACTGTGAAACCGTAGCGCAGCGCTGGAGCAGAGGCAGGTTCTGATCCTTCAGTTCGGTGTCTGTATTTACGCGAGCCGCGAGGTCCGTCTATCAAGCTGGATAGACCAGGTTGTACCAGACGGGAAGTCGGGCACAGAAAAGGAGAGTGTGGTGGAAATTTTTAGCCGTTTGCTGTTGGTGAATAATGAAATAGAGACTTGGCCGGCCGTCACGATTTTATTCCTTGCAAGGAAGGTCAGTTCATACCAGAGTGGATGATGGATAAGAAAAGACCAAGACAATGGGGAGATCAAAATACTTATACAGTATCTGAGGGAAGGAAAGCCCACCTCTTGGGTGTGGTTTATACCTTTTGTTCTACTGTGGGGTCAGCCCTCAATTCAGGCACATGTATTGGCACCAACCTCCTGGGGTGTGAATTGAGGGGTCTAGACGATACAATTGCATTTTAAAAGACTAGCATGTTGGTGAGACAGTAGGGAGTTGGGTAAGGTAATTAACAAATGGCAAGGTCTAGACATTAGAATATACAAATAGGCAGCAAGCAAAAGAGTTCTGATAATTGTTGAGAAAGCAGGATGTGGAGAAGTCAATTAGAACAAAGGAATATTCAAATCTGCCACTACAAGAGAGAATCCGGTCAGTTTTCAAAATAAAATAATGAACTGATGATTAATTTAGCCGTTGCTTGCCCATCTATAAATACTTGTCAGTTGCGTCTGCACACGAGCCACACACATCGATACAGAGCTAGAGACAGACCTGTGGAGTCGCATTTGACCGGCGCGGAGAGAGACTATTCCTTTTTTTTTTTAGGAATAGCATCGTCCTACCACACAAATTCATTATTTGGATCTACCTGACTAAACAGTTTTTATCTTTTAAAGTCATAGAAAGGACAGTATAAGACAAAATGCATTTCATTCTCCATCTCTTGGATGTTTTGTATTGGAACTTCTGTCAAATGGACCGTGAGTCTGCAATAAAGATATGAATGAATGAATGTTATTGATATCAGGGGCATCACCGGACTTTTTAGCCCCAGTGTAAATGGCATATAGACTATAAACTATACACTTTATGCTTAAAGAATAAGTTAAGTCAGTTCAGACTGAGTTGTGGCCCATTAGAGCTTCATGACTGGAAGCGCCCCAGATCGATAATGATCAAACATGGTCATGATTAGGATTCTTGTCATAGCTCCAGTCCCTTGTATTCTACTTTGTGTTTTATTTTGAAAGTGGAGTCACTTCCTTCCTTGAGGTTTGTCCCAGGCAGATGTGATTCCTCCCTGAGTCCAGTAGAGGTCAGTATGACATCACACACCAGAGACCAGGGAGTCAGACGGGTGGAGCAACAACAGAAACTTAGTTCTGAAACGAAAGTTAAAATAGTTTCAGAGCAACGACCGAGAGAGATCTCTGTGTTTCTGTCTGAAGACAGATAAAAAGTTCATCAGGATTTTGCTCTGATACTGGTGAGTAGAGCTGAGAATATTTACTGTGATTCAACAAAGAGAAGTTTCCTCAGGATAACTTGTATAACTACAACCAGACCAACAGCCAAGCTCTGTCTGCTCAGAGGTTGTTCTTTAAATGAGGGACTTTATTTCGGGAAAGTGTCCACATTGATGCAGTTAAAGTTCTCAATTTCTAGTGGCTCTGGACTCAGATTATCAAACACTATGGATCAATATTTGTTTACAGCAACTCTGTATTTAGAGACGTAACTGTAAGGTATAAAGGTGAGGACATTTGAAACGTCTGCTTTGAAAATGGTTGATTTTTATTACGTCTGTTTCCTAAACTCAACACCAGGGAGTGTGGAGTCATTTAAAGGGAAATTGCTGGGGTTTTTTTACAATCTGGACCTTGTCATTTCCTCACCCAGATAACGTTGGTGTCATTACAATTCGTTCTGATGAAATGAGCTCCGGTAACGGCAACAGTCTAATTTTACATGAATAAAATCTCTTTTTATCATTATTTTGTGTTACATTATTGAATTATTTAGTTGTAGGCCGTGTTCTAAGCGGGATAATGTATAGTTGGTTGGTTGTTAATGGAGAAATAATCCTTGACGGGTTGTATAGAACCCCGACACGAAACCTCCGGACTATACATTATCCCTTACATAATGGAGTCTACAGGGAGCAGAATGCAGCCTCTAAATAACACATTATCTGCAGAGAAACTCCTTCATTTCACCAAGATTTAGTTCTGATAGGCTAGTGCTGTTCCCCTCTGAGTCCAGGTTAGCTGTTATCAACATCCAGGGTCTGTAGGTTGACCTGCTGACCTCTGACCTGGATGATGTCATCTCTGTAGGTTGACCTACTGACCTCTGACCTGGATGATGTCATCTCACTAAAGCTCTGGCTAGTGGAGCTAAAAATCGACCCAAATGCCGAAGCAGAATGATTGTTATCAGAACGAGCTGGGCAGCGCTCAGAGATGACATCATCCAGGTCAGAGGTCAGCAGGTCAACCTACAGAGATGACATCATCCAGGTCAGAGGTCAGCAGGTCAACCTACAGACCCCTGATGTTGATAACAGCTAACCTGGACTCAGAGGGGAACAGCACTAGCCTATCAGAACTAAATCTTGGTGAAATGAAGGAGTTTCTCTGCAGATAATGTGTTATTTAGAGGCTGCATTCTGCTCCCTGTAGACTCCATTATACGGATATACGTGGCTCTGGATGGAGCTCATTTCATCACAACCACTTGTAATGAAACCAAAGTTATCTGGGGGAGGAAATGATCTGAGTTTATGCTAGAAATAAGGTCCAGATTGTGAAAAACAGTAATTACCCTTTACAGCACTGATAGTTTCAGAGAAGTAGACGCCCACAGTACAAACCTGTTTTGTTTTTTTCTTTTTTTAAGTCTCTAAACTGATGATTGTAATAAGATTTGGTCAAAACCACAAAATGAT
Source organism: Decapterus maruadsi (assembly GCA_030347415.2). NCBI lineage: Eukaryota > Metazoa > Chordata > Actinopteri > Carangiformes > Carangidae > Decapterus > Decapterus maruadsi. Next base: position 1,618,674 of record CM064901.1, read on the forward strand.
TAATTAGGTTATTAGATTATTCGATTTTTATTATTAGATTAGCCATTTTTCTCACTTTGACCTCTGTCCTCAGTGTGTAGACATGTCTGCTGCCAGCAACCTGAGGTCTGAAGATCAGTTCCTGTGCTCCATCTGTCTGGATGTCTTCACTGATCCAGTCAGTACACCATGTGGACACAACTTCTGTCAGAGCTGCATCACTCAGCACTGGGACGTTAGTGACAGGTGTCAGTGTCCATTGTGTAAAGAGGTTTTCTACACAAGACCTCAGATGAAGATCAACACTCTGCTCTCTGAGGTTGTTGCTCAGTTCAGATGTGAAGCTCAACAGAAAACCAGCAGCAGCAGCTCAGAGCAACAAGTTTCCAAACCAGGAGAAGTTCCCTGTGACGTCTGCACTGGAACCAAACTGAAGGCCCTGAAGTCCTGCCTGGTGTGTCTGACCTCCTACTGTGAGACTCACCTGGAGCCTCATCTGACACTGTCACGTCTGAGGAGACATCAGCTGATGGAGCCTGTGGAGAACCTGGAGGACAGGATGTGTAGGAAGCACGATAAACCTCTGGAGCTGTTCTGTCAGACCGACCAGACATGTGTCTGCATGCTCTGCTCTGTTTTAGACCACAAGACTCATGAGTTTGTTCCTCTGAGAGAAGAATATGAAGGAAAGAAGGCAGAGCTGCAGAAGACAGAGGCTGAAACTCAGCAGATGATCCAGAAGAGACGACTGAAGATCGAGGAGATGAAACAGTCAGTGAAGATCAGTAAAGCTGCTGCAGACAGAGAGGAAGCAGAAGGTGTTGAGGTCTTCACTGCTCTGAAGGAGTCTGTTGACAGAGGCCTGAAGCAGCTCATCAAGGAGATCCAAGAGAAACAGAAAAGTTCAGAGAAACAGGCTGAAGACTTCATCACAGAGCTGGAACAGGAAATCTCTGAGCTGGAGAAGAGAAGCACTGAGGTGGAGCAGCTCTCACTCTCTGAAGACCACCTCCACCTCCTCCAAAGCTTCCCCTCCCTGAAAGCTGCTCCACCCACCAAGGACTGGACACAGGTCAGAGTCCGTCCTCCATCATATGAGGGGACTGTGGTGAGAGCTGTGTCTCAGCTGGAGGAGACGCTCCGTGGACAGTTGAAGAAGAAGATGATGAAGAGGGTCCAGCAGTTTGCAGTGGATGTGACTCTGGATCCTGAAACAGCAAGTCCCTGGCTCATCCTGTCTGATGATGGAAAACAAGTTCACTGTGGTGATAAATGGAAGAAACTCCCAGACAACCCAGAAAGGTTTTCTCTTAGTCCCTGTGTCTTAGGAAAACAGAGTTTCTCTTCAGGCAGATTTTACTTTGAGGTTCAGGTTAAAGGAAAAATTAACTGGACAGTGGGAGTGGCCAGAGAGTCGACCAACAGGAAGGGACAAATCACAGCAAATCCTCCAAATGGTTACTGGAGGATATATTTGAGAAATGTTAACGAGTACACAGCTGGTGATGACCCCCCAGTCCGTCTCAGTCTGAGGTCTGGTCTTGAGAAGGTGGGGGTGTTTGTGGATTATGAGGAGGGTCTGGTCTCCTTTTATGACGTAGATGCTGCAGCTCTCATCTACTCCTTCACTGGCTGCTGCTTCACTGACAAACTACACCCATATTTCAATCCCTGGCCTAATCATGGAGGTAAAAACTCTGCCCCTCTGATCATCTGTCCTGTCAATCAAAGTGCCTGATCACTGACAATCTGTACATTACTGAATGTGCGTGAAAAGAGAAAATACACAACAGTCACAATCTTTAAACTACAGTTTTTAAATTCAACATATCAACATTAATCTTGTTTCTTTTTATTCTTTTTTAGGTCTGAGAGGGAATTAATAATGTAATCTGATGTAATTACTAATAGCTGTTTGTCAGCATGAGATACAACATGACAACGTGTCAGATTCTCATGTTTGTCTTCTTTCAGATACATGATCACTCTGTCTTTGTTCATATTCAGTAGAAACATGAATTCTGCTAAAAAAAAATTATGTTTTTGGTCATAATCTTTATTTCTGTATCTTTAAATAAAGGTTAAAATAAAGATAAAGATGTACTTTATTGATCCTATGTGGGAGTGTGTTTCTCTCTCCTTGCTTTAGGGAGTCAGACTGTGATAACTTGATAATTTATCTCTATCAAGCCATAATTTAAATTTGATTAATTCTGTATCAATCTCTTGCAGTAAGAGTCGCATATCACTATCAGAACCAAAAATGTTTGTGTCCACTGCATGTGATTCCTCCCTGAGTCCAGTAGAGGTCAGTATGACATCACACACCAGACACTAGTGAGAATGACAGCAGAAAATCGAGTAACAGGTGCTGACCAGAGAGTGAAAGTATTTTAGAGCGACCGCAGAGCCTCATGACACATCTCTCTCTGTCCTTCTGTCTGAAGACGAATAAAATAAAGTTAATCAGGATTTTGTGAACAGCTGCTCTGATCCTGGTGAGTACAGCTGAGAATACTTACTGTCATTCAACAAAGAGAAGTACGTCGACTTCTGTTGGTTTGTGATGTAGTCTAGTCAGATATCCTGTGTGTTTCTTGAACTCAAGTCGAGGGAATATAGAGTCGTTTAGGAGGAGGGGCACCTGGCCGCCGGCTGCTCCGCTCCGGCCCAGCAGTGGCGTACTCACTGGATTCCCCCCTCGGCGAGCGCTGCGGGGTTGACACAGCCTTGGGAGGTCAACTAGGGACAACTCACACACTCAACACGTTCAACTCAGCTTGTGTTCCTTTACTTATCACTTTGTGCAGGTTGTATCAGGTTTCTTGCAGTCAGCCCAGCCACGTTCTTCCTCCATGGACTCACTTTCAACCACCGCTCCGTCCAGACTCGCACTCTCTGCTGTTTAACTCCTGAAAAGCACCGAAAATTGGTGCAATTTGCGGAAAAGTTGCTGTGATTGTACAAAATTGCAAGATCGAAAAAATTCCCCGGGATTTGCTGAATTTGCGTTCAACATCGCAAATTCCTGGAGGGACTGACTACCTGTGTAACAGTCTACCTGAACTTCTGCATGGACAAAGTTGTTCCAGTGAAAAAAGTACACTGCTATGCAAACAACAAACCGTGGATTACCAGCGAGTCCTCAATAGGAAGAAGAGAGCTTTCCGGATGAAAGACCAGGAGGAAATGCAGAAGGCACAGGGTGAACTCAGGCTGTGTCTGAGGGATGCCAAGGAGGCGTATAGGAGGAAACTGGAGAGCAGGCTACAACAAAACAACATGCGTGAGGTGTGGAGGGGTCTGAAAACCATTACAGGCTTCAAGCAGGCTAAGGATGGAGCAGCTGAGGGGGACAGAGAAAAAGCCAACGAGTTTAACATCTTCTTCAATCGTTTTGATGGGGCGCCTGCATTCCACCAGGCCTCTCCTCCACCTCCCTCACCTCTCTCCCTTCCGCCCCTGCGCCTCTCCTCACTACCATCTTGCTCCTTTACATCGCCTTCTGCCCTTCCCTCTGCTGCAGTTCACCCTGCCATCACTGCAGCCGAGGTTAGTGGCATGCTGAGGAAACTACACCCCAGGAAGGCGGCAGGACCGGACAAAGTTTGCCCCAGGATGCTGAAGGCCTGCGCTGCTGAGCTGGGCGAGCCCCTGCAGCAGCTTTACAACTTGAGCCTACGCCTGGAGAAGGTGCCCACCTTGTGGAAAACATCGTGCATTGTCCCAATACCAAAGGGGAGGAGCCCCAGTGACATCAGTGACTTCAGACCAGTGGCGCTTACCTCCCACCTCATGAAGACACCTCATGAAGACACTAGAGCGGCTCATCCTCAACATCATCCGCCCCCAGGTTCAGCATGCCCAAGACCCTCTTCAGTTTGCCTACCGGGGGGGGGTGGGGTTGAGGATGCTCTCCTGTTTCTCCTCCACAGAGCATATTCCTTCCTGGACAAGGGAAATGGTTCACTAATGGCGCGTTTCCACTAGCACGGCTCGGCGCCCTATTTGCGTGTTTCCACTAGCCCTAGTACCTCGTACCAGGTCCCATTTTTCGTACCTCCTCGACCCTGGTTCCAAGCGAGCCGAAGTGTTACTATAACGTGACATCATCTGACTGCCTTCCGCTGATTGGGCAGGACATGAGAATCAAACCCGGAAATTTCAAAAACATTGCGGCAACAGCGCCAGCTGATCTGTATCAGACTGTTGTTATTCCTTCACCTGAGGAAACTGTTGCTGTGTGTAAATCCACACTGTGGTCTGTTAACGAGGTGCAGACCAGTGAGTTTGGAGCTGACGAGCGGATCGAAAAAATTGAGACGGACAATGCGGCCCCGCGAACACCCTCGTGCCGACCCCGCCCCCGCTGAGGAGTTACTAGAGAACTCAGCTGTAATGGAAACACAACCAAACCGAGCCAAGCCGAGCTGTGCTGTACCATGCTAGTGGAAAAGCGCCATAAGAATCCTCTTCTTTGACCTTTCTAGTGCATTCAATACAATCCAGCCCCCTCTCCTGCAAGAAAAACTGACCAGAATGCACGTTGCCCCCACCATAGTGTCCTGGATCACTGATCACCTCACTGACAGACCACAGTTTGTCAGATTGAGAGGCCATACATCAGACACAATGACCAGCAGGAAATAATTAGGGCACCGGGCAATCGCACCGGGCACTGGTCCCAACAGCTGTGAAATAGCTGTTGAGACCAGGTTTCACTATTAGGAATAGGTAATATTCACAGAGATGGGCTCATTTGCTGTTGTAGGTCACACAGAAACATCAGCATAAACCAGAGACTTTTGGATCCAGTTAAAAGTTCCTTGTGGGGGCTTTAACTAAAAAGAATTTTCTCACTTTGTTCTTTGTGTCTTAAAGACACAGAACATTATTTTAAATGAATGTTGTTTTCTCTCTGTCCTCAGAATGTAGACATGTCTGCTGCCAGCAACCTGAGGTCTGAAGATCAGTTCCTGTGCTCCATCTGTCTGGATGTCTTCACTGATCCAGTCAGTACACCATGTGGACACAACTTCTGTCAGAGCTGCATCAATCAGAACTGGGACGTTAGTGACAAGTGTCAGTGTCCAATGTGTAACAACGTTTTCTATGTGAGACCTGAGCTGCATGTCAACACTCTGTTCTCTGAGGTTGTTGCTCAGTTCAGACGTGAAGCTCAACAGAAAACCAGCAGCAGCAGCTCAGAGCAACAAGTTTCCAAACCAGGAGAAGTTCCCTGTGACGTCTGCACTGGAACCAAACTGAAGGCCCTGAAGTCCTGCCTGGTGTGTCTGACCTCCTACTGTGAGACTCACCTGGAGCCTCATCTGACAGTGTCAGGTCTGAGGAGACATCAGCTGATGGAGCCTGTGGAGAACCTGGAGGACAGGATGTGTAGGAAGCACGATAAACCTCTGGAGCTGTTCTGTCAGACCGACCAGACATGTGTCTGCGTGCTCTGCTCTGTTTTAGACCACAAGACTCATGAGTTTGTTCCTCTGAGAGAAGAATATGAAGCAAAGAAGGCAGAGCTGCAGAAGACAGAGGCTGAAACTCAGCAGATGATCCAGAAGAGACGACTGAAGATCGAGGAGATGAAACAGTCAGTGAAGATCAGTAAAGCTGCTGCAGACAGAGAGGAAGCAGAAGGTGTTGAGGTCTTCACTGCTCTGAAGGAGTCTGTTGACAGAGGCCTGAAGCAGCTCATCAAGGAGATCCAAGAGAAACAGAAAAGGTCAGAGAAACAGGCTGAAGACTTCATCACAGAGCTGGAACAGGAAATCTCTGAGCTGGAGAAGAGAAGCACTGAGGTGGAGCAGCTGTCACTCTCTGAAGACCACCTCCACCTCCTCCAAAGCTTCCCCTCCCTGAAAGCTGCTCCACCCATCAAGGACTGGACACAGGTCAGAGTCCGTCCTCCATCATATGAGGGGACTGTGGGGAGAGCTGTGTCTCAGCTGGAGGAGACGCTCTGTGGACAGATGAAGAAGATGAAGGAGGCTGAGATGAAGAGGGTCCAGCAGTTTGCAGTGGATGTGACTCTGGATCCTGATACAGCAAATCCTAGACTCATCCTGTCTGATGATGGAAAACAAGTTCATCATGGTGATGTGTGGAAGAAACTCCCAGACAACCCAGAGAGATTTGATACATGTGTCTGTGTCTTAGGAAAACAGAGTTTCTCTTCAGGCAGATTTTACTTTGAGGTTCAGGTTAAAGGAAAATTTAACTGGGATGTGGGAGTGGCCATAGAGTCGATCAACAGGAAGGGAAGAATCACAGGCATACGTAAGGATGGTTACTGGATGATATGGTTGAGAAATGGAAATGAGTACAAAGCTCTCGATGACCCCCGAGTTGATCTCCATCTGAGGTCTGGTCCTGAGAAGGTGGGGGTGTTTGTGGATTATGAGGAGGGTCTGGTCTCCTTTTATGACGTAGATGCTGCAGCTCTCATCTACTCCTTCACTGGCTGCTGCTTCACTGACAAACTACACCCATATTTCAGTCCCTGTGATAATGATGGAGGTAAAAACTCTGTCCCTCTGATCATCTGTCCTGTCAATCAAACTGTTCAGATCAAAACATCTGGTTCATTGCAGGAGTTGAATGATTTTTAATTCAGGGGACTAATGTAAATATCTAATGTCATTGGTTTCCACTGTTGAGCTAGGGGCGTTTCCTGGATCTTGGAACATCGGGGGCTGTGCCCAGACCCTTGTAAGGAAGTTTGAGAGAATCCTAACTGGAAAAAAGGGCTGTCTTTCTTGACCTTGTACAGCCAAATACTGCAACATGTACTTCATTTACAGCCAAACATAGATAGATTAATATCAAAAGGTATGCCCCAAGGTTTGTCTTTGGGTCCTCTTCTATTTTCTATTTTTGTTAACGATCGCCCACAAATCTGCTCTGATTGTCAAATCCATCTTTATGCTGACGATACTGTAATTTATTCATCTAGACCCGATATGTCTCAAATGGTTTTCATCTAACAAACTTCTCTTGAATAAGAAAAAATCACACAGCATGCTTTTCAGTACCAGATCTGATTTACTAGCTAGAGACTGGTCCTTATTTTTCCTTGATGGAACTCCACTAGAAAAGGTAGATGAATTTAAATACTTAGGCCTCCTTTTTGATTCTCAGCTATCCTTCAAACCACACATTGATTCAATTACAATTTTTTTTTATTGTCGTTTGAAATTACTGTATCGGTTTATTGATTGTTTCACACTACAGGTCCGTAAAAGAATTGTTACACAACTATTATTTCCCATTCTTGATTACACCGACATCTATCAGAACACTACAGAATCTAATCTTCGTCCTCTTACTGTGCTTTATAACAGCCTCTGTAGATTTGTTCTGAGATGTCCCTATAGAACTCATCATCGTATTCTTTATGAATCTCTGAACTGGTTATCCCCAAAAGCCAGAAGAGTTCTTCATTGGTCATTATTTATTTTTAAATGCATTCACTTCAATTTCCCCCATACTTAAAGCAATTTATGATTCCTTATACTACCCAATACAGTCTTAGACATACAGATAATTTATTTTTCCGTATTCCAAGAATATCTAAATAATCCGGTCGCCGCTCATTTCAGTTTAAAGCTCCATCTGACTGGAACAGTCTCCCATGTCAGCTCAGATCAACTACTTTCCTATATAGTTTCAAAGCATTACTTTTACTTCATTTGCAGACTTCTTGTTCCTGTTTCTGATGTTTATTTTTATTCTTTACTCATCTTCTCCTCTCTTTAGTAAAAGCTGTAATATTTTTTTTTCTTTCTGTGTGATTCTCTCATTTGTCTGTTTATTTATTTACTTATTCAGTTATTATTATTTTATTTTTTACTTTATTTTTTCCCATTTGTAAGTTTAAGATATTACAAGTAAACTTTCACTCTGATATCTGGCCGTTTGTGGATTAGCTGGAGTTAGGAGAGTCTTGTCTGCGTTAGTGTGTGTGTGTGCGAGACGAGTGTATGTGTATGTAAGTCCTGTAAAGTGTTTCAATGTATTTGTACTTATTTAACCTGATATTGATAATTGTATGTTTTGTGGAAGGACCCCCTCAAAAATGAGATGATTCAGCTAAAGCGGCAATCCTGAATAAATAAATTCAAAATTCAAATTCTACAACATGTACTTCATTTGTTTAATTTCAAATTTATTCATGAATAATGTAAATAATGTGATGTGTTGAAGTGGATTTCTGTCTCTTCTCTTTTCGTCAATAATACATTCAACTGAAAAAGAAGATTTAGCCTCTCAGCAGCGTCTAACCACACAAATTCATCATTTGGATCTACCTGACAAAACAGTTTTTATATTATCAAGTCATATAAAGGACAGTATAAGACAAAATGCATTATTTCATTCTCCATCTCTTGGATGTTTTGTATTGGAACTTCTGTCAAATGGACCACGAGTCTGCAATAAAGATATGAATGAATGAATGTTATTGATATCGGGGGCGTCACCAGACCTTTTAGCCCCAGTGTAAATGTCATATAGACTATAAACTATACGCTTTATTGATCAAACATGGTCATGATTAGGATTCTTGACATAGCTCCAGTCTCTTGTATTCTACTTTGTGTTTTATTTTGAAAAGTGGAGCCAGTCAGATGTGATTCCTCCCTGAGTCCAGTAGAGGTCAGTATGACATCACACACCAGAGACCAATGAGTCAGACGGGTGGAGCAACAACAGAAACTTAGTTCTGAAACGAAAGTTAAAATAGTTTCAGAGCAAAGACCGAGAGAGATCTCTGTGTTTCTGTCTGAAGACAAATAAATTAAAGTTAATCAGGATTTTGTGAACAGCTGCTCTGATCCTGGTGAGTACAGCCGAGAATATTTACTGTGATTCAACAAAGAGAAGTGAGTCGATCTCTGGAAGTTTGTCAAAAAACGACAAAAACAGTTCTTTTGTAGGTACATTTGCATTCAGGATAACAGCCAAGCTCTGTCTGTTCAGAGGTTGTTCTTTAAATGTGCGATTTATTTTGGAAAATTTCCAAATAGATACAATGAAAGTTCTCAATTTCTAGTGGCTCTGGACTCAGATTATCAAACACTTGATCAATATTTGTTTACAGCAACTCTATTTAGAAACGTAACTATACGATATGAAGGTGAGGACATTTGAAACTTCTGCTTTGAAAATTATTAATTTTTATTACGTCTGTTTCCTGAACTCAAAGTCCAGTGGAGTCATTTATAGGGTAATTGCAATTTTTACAACCCGGACCTCATGTCTAGCATAAAATCCGATCATTTCCTCCCCCAGATAACTTTGGTGTCATTCCAAGTGGTTGTGATGAAATTAGATCCAGCCGAGAGCCGCGTATATCCGTAGAATGCGAGAACACGGAGCAGCGCAATGCAGCCTCTAAATAACACATTATCTGCAGAGAAACTCCTTCATTGCACAAAGATTTAGTTCTGATAGGCTAGTGCTGTTCCCCTCTGAGTCCAGGTTAGCTGTTATCAACATCTGGGGTCTGTAGGTTGACCTGCTGACCTCTGACCTGGATGATGTCATCTCTGAGCGCTGCCCGGATCATTCTGATAATAATCATTCCACTTTAGTGAGTCCAGGTTGCAGAGAGAAAGATGACATCATCCAGGTCAGAGGTCAGTGGGTCAACCTACAGACCCCGGATGTTGATAACAGCTAACCCTGGACTTGATTTTTCAGTCTCCAAACTGATGATTGTAATAAGATTTGCTGAAACCACAAAAATGATTAGGTTTTATGTAGGTTTTTTTATTAGCCATTTTCTCACTTTTCCCTTTGTCCTCAGTGTGTAGACATGTCTGCTGCCAGCAACCTGAGGTCTGAAGATCAGTTCCTGTGCTCCATCTGTCTGGATGTCTTCACTGATCCAGTCACTACACCATGTGGACACAACTTCTGTCAGAGCTGCATCACTCAGCACTGGGACGTTAGTGACAGGTGTCAGTGTCCAATGTGTAAAGAGGTTTTCTACACAAGACCTCAGTTGAAGATCAACACTCTGCTCTCTGAGGTTGTTGCTCAGTTCAGACGTGAAGCTCAACAGAAAACCAGCAGCAGCAGCTCAGAGCAACAAGTTTCCAAACCAGGAGAAGTTCCCTGTGACGTCTGCACTGGAACCAAACTGAAGGCCCTGAAGTCCTGCCTGGTGTGTCTGACCTCCTACTGTGAGACTCACCTGGAGCCTCATCTGACAGTGTCAGGTCTGAGGAGACATCAGCTGATGGAGCCTGTGGAGAACCTGGAGGACAGGATGTGTAGGAAGCACGATAAACCTCTGGAGCTGTTCTGTCAGACCGACCAGACATGTGTCTGCACGCTCTGCCCTGTTTTAGACCACAAGACTCATGAGTTTGTTCCTCTGAGAGAAGAATATGAAGGAAAGAAGGCAGAGCTGCAGAAGACAGAGGCTGAAACTCAGCAGATGATCCAGAAGAGACGACTGAAGATCGAGGAGATGAAACAGTCAGTGAAGATCAGTAAAGCTGCTGCAGACAGAGAGAAAGCAGAAGGTGTTGAGGTCTTCACTGCTCTGAAGGAGTCTGTTGACAGAGGCCTGAAGCAGCTCATCAAGGAGATCCAAGAGAAACAGAAAAGTTCAGAGAAACAGGCTGAAGACTTCATCACAGAGCTGGAACAGGAAATCTCTGAGCTGGAGAAGAGAAGCACTGAGGTGGAGCAGCTCTCACTCTCTGAAGACCACCTCCACCTCCTCCAAAGCTTCCCCTCCCTGAAAGCTGCTCCACCCACCAAGGACTGGACACAGGTCAGAGTCCGTCCTCCATCATATGAGGGGACTGTGATGAGAGCTGTGTGTCAGCTGGAGGAGACGCTCCGTGGACAGTTGAAGAAGAAGATGATGAAGAGGGTCCAGCAGTTTGCAGTGGAGGTGACTCTGGATCCTGAAACAGCAAGTCCCTGGCTCATCCTGTCTGGTGATGGAAAACAAGTTCACTGTGGTGATAAATGGAAGAAACTCCCAGACAACCCAGAAAGGTTTTCTCTTAGTCCCTGTGTCTTAGGAAAACAGAGTTTCTCTTCAGGCAGATATTACTTTGAGGTTCAGGTTAAAGGAAAAATTAACTGGACAGTGGGAGTGGCCAGAGAGTCGACCAACAGGAAGGGACAAATCACAGCGAGTCCTCCAAATGGTTACTGGAGGATATATTTGAGAAATGTTAATGAGTACACAGCTGGTGATGACCCCCCAGTCCGTCTCAGTCTGAGGTCTGGTCTTGAGAAGGTGGGGGTGTTTGTGAATTATGAGGAGGGTCTGGTCTCCTTTTATGACGTAGATGCTGCAGCTCTCATCTACTCCTTCACTGGCTGCTGCTTCACTGACAAACTACACCCATATTTCAATCCCTGGCCTAATCATGGAGGTAAAAACTCTGCCCCTCTGATCATCTGTCGCTGTCAGTCGCCGCCTGCCGGAGTTGCTCTCGCAATCCGTCCTTTTTACCAGTTTTGCCCGTTTTATCTCAACTTCTTGACAACCTACTCTCAGTTTGAGAATATATCTAACCTGGGTGAAATATACTACGTAATCGGACGTGCGGATCACACTCCTCCGGCGTTTGAAACCCGGCCACTGCACTGCACAACTCGCAACCCGGGCCCCGACTGCGCTGACACTGATTTTTTATCAAGATCCTCATGGATTAAATAAACACCTGTGGTCACATCGGCTATGGACTGGAACTCTGCAACTGAGACTTACCTGAGCTTTTCACCATTAGCGGGCCTCCTTCCAGGCCCTCGCGGGTAGGTCTCCTTTCCGTGCTGTTGTTCTGTTGTTGCTCTGCTAATCCACTGCTGCGGGCTGCCGTGTTGTTGACCTGTTCTGCTAATCCGTTGCTGTGGGCTCTACGGAGCCCTGGCGTGTGAGTGTCCCATACCGCACAGTCCAGCTCTCTTTTCGGATTCCTCCCCGTCCGTTCCTGTCTGGTGTTGTTTGCTGCCTGCTGGCTGTTTTCCTCTCTGTTTCAGCCATGGCCCCACTCTCCTCTCCACCTGACTGTCTCAGCTGCGCCAGCCTGAATAAAAAGATCCAGGAACTGGAGGAAAGAATCTCCAGGCTCTACCAAATCCAGGAGGACGAGAAGCTGCTGGACACCATCATCTTCGCGCTGCCTCACCTCGACCCCACTGACGCATCAGAGCCTGAGCCCATCATTCCCGCTGCTGCCGCCGCCGCCGCCGCTCCTGTGACCGCCTCCCCTCCGGACCCTGCTGCTGCCGCGGCCACCTTTCCTCTGGAGCCCGCTGTCACCACTCGCTGTCCTGCTGAGAAACCTGCTGCCGCCGCCGCCGCTGCCGCCGCCGCTGCGACCGCCTCCCCTCCGGACCCTGCTGCTGCCGCGGCCACCTTCCCTCTGGAGCCTGCTGTCACCACTCGCTGTCCTGCTGAGAAACCTGCTGCCCTGCCTGAGTCTGCCTCCATTCTCCGTGCCCCCACGGCTCTTCCTCCACCCTTCAACCCCGACGTCTCCTGGACAAGGCTCGGAACTAAACCAAAGGCGCCGGTCAGCTCCACTCCATCTCAGCCGGAGGGCTGGTCCCAGACCAGTGGGACCAGGAAAACAAAGTTTCCACCGCAGGCTCCTCTCTTCCAACTTCACCTCGAGAATAAGTATGACATTCTTGACATGCACGAATTCCCCCCCTTGCCCGCGGGATCCCAGCCTGCTCCTGCTCCTCCGCCCCCCTCCTGTCCACCTGTCGCGCCGGAGCCCTCTGTCTCCAGATTTCGCCGGCTGTCAATACCGTGCTTCACACCTGCACCGCGGCTGGCCAGTGTCTCTTCTGTCTCGTCCTCCTCGGAGAGCTCCCCTCCATCGTCTCGCTCCCCTCCGGTCACGCAGTCTCCACGTCCACTTTTCCCTCCGACGACTTTAATTGTAGGTGACTCCATCATAAAAAACATCCGCTTTTTCAACGCAGTCACTCGGTGCTTCCCCTGTGCAAAGGTCCTTGACATTTTAACACATCTCCCCACCCTGTTAAAAACTCTGCCACGCTCCATCCAGAGAGTCATAATCCATGTCGGTACAAACGACACATCCCTCCGCCAGACCGAGCTCACGAAGGATCACTTCATCCGCCTTTTTAATTTCCTAAAAAAATGTGAACTGTCTGCATTCATCAGCGGCCCTATCCCCACTTCTGGCCGTGGATGTGGGCGTTTCAGCCGAGTCCTCAGCCTGCACACCTGGCTCCAGTCTGCGTGCCAAGCCCACAGCATCGCCTTTGTGGACAACTTTAATCTTTTTTGGAACCGTTCGTCCCTCTTTAAATCCGATGGTGTACATCCAAACCACGCAGGTAGCCGCGTGCTAGCGGCTAATCTCCAGTACAGTGTACACTCCTTCCCACATGACTGACTGTCTACTTCCGCCTCACACACGCCCCCCCCTCCCTCTGTGGTGCACTCACTGCTGACGGTTTCTCCCCAGAGCTCCCCCTGCTGGCTACACCTGTCATCGTCTCCCTCAGCTGTTGGTCTGTCCACCATTACTCTGTCCAATAATCACACAAACGCCCGTCCACTCCCTATTCCCGTCCATATTACAAACAGACACCACTCTGGCAGAAACATCACCCGGACGGTTAATCACTCTGTATTAGCCAGCCCATCTACGTTGACCTCCACTCACACCAAATATGACAACTCCTCTGTCAGCTTCGGACTTTTTAACATCCGCTCACTTACAAACAAGGGACACCTCATCCATGACCTCCTCACTGACCGCAAGCTTGACTTCCTCTGCTTGACTGAAACCTGGCAACAACCAAATGACTTCTCTTCACTAAACAACTCCACCCCACCTGACTTCACCTACCTCTCCCACCCCCGCAGCCACGGCCGTGGTGGAGGTATTGCAGTCATTCACCATAAGAAATGGAAAGTCCTACCACAGTCACTGCCTGTCTTCTCCTCATTTGAACATCTTGCATTTACACTCCCTGGACCCACTCCCACCATCATTGCTACCCTCTACCGCCCCCCCAAGCCCCAAAGTGACTTCTTAAATGATTTTTCTCTCCTACTCACCCACCTATCCACTCTGTCACCAAACATCATACTTCTGGGAGACTTCAATATACACATGGACAACATTACCCTACCCCTCACCAGAGACTTCTCATCTTGCCTGGACAGTTTTGGACTCCACCAATTCATCAACTTCCCAACACACACAAAAGGACACACTCTGGACCTCATCTGCTGCTCTGGCCTCACCCCCTCCAACTGCACAGCTGATGACCTCCATGTGAGTGACCACTTCCTCATCTCTTTTAGCACTGCACTCTGCCTCTCAAGAATCAAGTCATCACGCCTCATTTCATTCCGGAACTTAAAAAACATCAACATCGACACTCTCTGCTCTAACATTGACACAATCCTGATCCCGGACTGCTCTACCACCCCGGATCAAATGATAACCCACTACAACACAAGTCTCAACAACATCCTCAACTCCCTCGCTCCAGTCAAAACACGCTCTGTTTCCTTCTCCACTACTGCCCCCTGGTACACCCCTCACCTCCGCTCCATGAAGACCAAAGCCCGCCAACTGGAACGACTCTACAAGAGAACTGGACTCACAATTCACAAAGAAATGTACATAACCCACATACGCTGCTACAAGGACTCTATCTCTCAAGCCAAAACAAACCACTACTCCGCTCAGATCACCTCCTATGAAGGAAACACCAGATCACTGTTCACACTGCTCAATAGAACTCTCCAGCCACCCGACTCCCCCCCCCCCACCTGTATTCAACTGACACCTGTAACACCTTAATGCAGTTTTTTAATGACAAAATCTCCAACATTCACCAACACCTAGACTCGGAATCACCCCCTTCTCCCCCACCTGCACCTCCCCTCCTCTCGCCAACTCCTCCGTCACACTATCAGCACTTCTCCAACTTCCAACTTCCGAACGACCTTCAAATCTGTGACCTCATCCGGAAATCCAAACCCTCCACCTCTCAACTTGACCCCCTTCCCACCACCCTGCTCAAATCTTGTCTCCCCTCTGTGATTCCCCTTATATCCGCCATCATTCACTCTTCACTCACCACCGGAATTGTCCCCTCACCCCTCAAAACTGCAGCTATCACCCCTATCCTGAAAAAACCTGGCTTGGACCCCAACAATTACAACAATCTCCGCCCCATTTCCAACTTGCCTTTTATATCCAAAATCCTCGAAAAAATAGTCGCCACCCAACTTCACACCCACTTAGCACAAAACTCCCTCTATGACCCTTTCCAATCTGGTTTCCGCCCCCGTCACAGCACTGAAACTGCACTCATAAAAATCACCAACGATCTTCTCACTGCAGCTGACTCCGGTTCACTTTCCATCCTCATCCTCCTCGACCTAAGTGCAGCCTTTGACACCATCTCCCACCCCATTCTCCTCCATAGACTCTCCTCCATCGGCATCACTCTCACCCCCTCCACTGGTTTCACTCCTATCTCTCAGGCCGCACCCAGTTCATCCAGCTAAAATCCTTCACATCTGTCCCCTCCCCAGTCACTACAGGTGTGCCCCAGGGCTCTGTCCTGGGGCCCCTTCTCTTCATCACCTATCTCCTCCCCCTTGGCTCCATCTTCCGCAAATACAACATTCAGTACCACTGCTACGCGGATGACACCCAGCTCTACCTTTCCAGTAAATCAAACTCCTCACTCCCACCCTCCTCCCTCATCACCTGCCTATCCGAAATTAAATCCTGGTTTACTTCCAACTTCCTAAAATTAAACAGTGATAAAACAGAAATCCTTCTAATTGGCACCAAATCCACACTATCCAAAACTGACCGTTTCCCCATTCCCATAGACAGTTCCTCAGTTTTCCCCTCCCCTCAGGTTAAGAGTCTGGGTGTCATCCTTGACAGCACCCTATCATTCAGATCTCACATCAACAACACCACCCGGGCTGCCTATTTCCACCTCGTAATATCAATCGACTCCGTCCCTCCCTCACTCCCAGCACCACCTCCATCCTTGTCCACAGTCTCGTCACCTCCCGTCTGGATTACTGCAACTCTCTCCTCTTCGGTCTCCCTCACAAGTCTCTCCATAAGCTTCAACTGGTTCAAAACTCTGCTGCACGTGTCATCACCAAAACCCCTTCTTCCCACCATATCACCCCCATCCTACAGCAGCTTCACTGGCTCCCGGTCACACTTAGAATCCAGTTCAAAATCCTTCTGTATACTTTCAAAGCCCTCCACAATCTTGCCCCTCCATACTTGTCTGACCTGCTCCACGTTGCCACTCCAGCCCGCTCCCTGAGATCCTCCTCCTCTCTTCACCTCACTGTGCCCCCTGTTCACCTCAGCACCATGGGGAGCAGAGCTTTCAGTCGCTCTGCTCCCCGTCTCTGGAACTCCCTACCGCCTCACATCCGTAACACCGACTCTCTCCCTCTCTTTAAAACAAAACTTAAAACCCACCTGTTTAAAATTGCCTATCCTCACCACCCCTCACTCTAACTTTCCCCTCCCCTATTTTGCACGGTTTGCACGGTTTATTTATTTGTATTATTATTTGCATTTCCACTGATGCGTGAAATGCTCTGTTATTGTGTTGTTGTGTAATTGCTATTTGTATTCTTGTGTTTTGGTGTTATTAACTTTTGGTGTTGGTGTTTACTGTTGATTTCTGATTTTGTAAAGTGTCCTTGAGTGACCTGAAAGGCGCTTCCAAATAAAATTTATTATTATTATTATTATTATTAAAGTGCCTGATCACTGACAATCTGTACATTACTGAATGTGCGTGAAAAGAGTAAATACACAACAGTCACAATCTTTAAACTACAGTTGTTAAATTCAACATATCAACATTAATCTTGTTTCTTTTTATTCTTTTTTAGGTCTGAGAGGGAATTAATGTATACATAATGTAATCTGATGTAATTACTAACAGCTGTTTGTCAGCATGAGATACAACATGACAACGTGTCAGATTCTCATGTTTGTCTTCTTTCAGATACATGATCACTCGTCTTTGTTCATATTCAGTAGAAACATGAATTCTGCTAAAAAAAAGTATGTTTTTGGTCATAATCTTTATTTCTGTATCTTTAAATAAAGGTTCAAATAAAGATAAAGATGTACTTTATTGATCCTATGTGGGAGTGTGTTTCTCTCTCATTGGTTTGGGGAGTCAGACTGTGATAACTTGATAATTTATCTCTATCAAACCATAATTTAAAATTGATTAATTCTGTATCAATCTCTTGCAGTAAGAGTCGCATATCACTATCAGAACCAAAAATGTTTGTGTCCACTGCATGTGATTCCTCCCTGAGTCCAGTAGAGGTCAGTATGACATCACACACCAGACACTAGTGAGAGTGACAGCAGAAAATCGAGCAACAGGTGCTGACCAGAGAGTGAAAGTATTTTAGAGCGACCGCAGAGCCTCATGACACATCTCTCTCTGTCCTTCTGTCTGAAGACGAATAAAATAAAGTTAATCAGGATTTTGTGAACAGAGCTGCTCTGATCCTGGTGAGTACAGCTGAGAATACTTACTGTCATTCAACAAAGAGAAGTACGTCGACTTCTGTTGGTTTGTGATTTAGTCTAGTCAGATATCCTGTGTGTTTCTTGAACTCAAGTCGAGGGAATATAGAGTCGTTTAGGGGGAGGGGCACCTGGCCGCCGGCTGCTCCGCTCCGGCCCAGCAGTGGCGTACTCACTGGATTCCCCCCTCGGCGAGCGCTGCGGGGTTGACACAGCCTTGGGAGGTCAACCAGGGACAACTCACACACTCAACACGTTCAACTCAGCTTGTGTTCCTTTACTTATCACTTTGTGCAGGTTGTATCAGGTTTCTTGCCGTCAGTCCAGCCACGTCGTTCCTCCATGGACTCGCTTTCAAGCACCGCTCCGTCCAGACTCGCACTCTCTGCTGTTTAACTCCTGAAAAGCACCAAAAATTGGTCCAATTTGCGGAAAAGTTGCGGCGATTGTACAAAATTGCAAGATCGAAAAAATTTGCCGGGATTTGCTGAATTTGCGTTCAACATCGCAAATTCCTGGAGGGACTGACTACCTGTGTAACAGACTACCTGAACTTCTGCATGGACACAGTCGTACCAGTGAAAAAAGTACACTGCTATGCAAACAACAAGCCGTGGATTACCAGCGAGGTAAAGGCTGTCCTCAATAGGAAGAAGAGAGCTTTCCGGATGAAAGACCAGGAGGAAATGCAGAAGGCACAGTGTGAACTCAGGCTGTGTCTGAGGGACGCCAAGGAGGCGTACAGGAGGAAGCTGGAGAGCAGGCTACAACAAAACAACCTGCGTGAGGTGTGGAGGGGTCTGAAAACCATCACCGGCTACAAGCAGGCTACGGATGGAGCAGCTGAGGGGGACAGAGAAAGAGCCAACGAGTTTAACATCTTCTTCAATCGTTTTAATGGGGTGCCTGCATTCCACCAGGCCCCTCCTCCTCCTCCCTCACCTCTCTCCCTTCCGCCCCTGCCCCCCTCCTTACCATCTTGCTCCTCTACATCGCCTTCTCCCCCTTCCTCTTCTGCAGCTCACCCTGCCATCACCACAGCCCAAGTTAATGGCATGCTGAGGAAACTACACCCCAGGAAGGCGGGAGGACCGGACAAAGTTTGCCCCAGGATGCTGAAGGCCTGCGCTGCCGAGCTGGGTGAGTCCCTGCAGCAGCTTTACAACCTGAGCCTACGCCTGGAAAAGGTGCCCACCTTGTGGAAAACATCGTGCATTGTCCCAATACCAAAGGGGAGGAGCCCCAGTGACATCAGTGACTTCAGACCCGTGGCGCTCACCTCCCACCTCATGAAGACACTAGAGCGGCTCATCCTCAACATCATCCGCCCCCAGGTTCAGCATGCCCAAGACCCTCTTCAGTTTGCTTACCGGGAGAGGGTGGGGGTTGAGGACGCTGTTCTGTTTCTCCTCCACAGAGCATATTCCTTCCTGGACAAGGGAAATGGTTCACTGAGAATCCTCTTTTTTGACTTCTCTAGTGCATTCAATACAATCCAGCCCCCTCTCCTGCAAGAAAAACTGACCAGAATGCACGTTGCCCCCTCCATAGTGTCCTGGATCACTGATTACCTCACTGACAGACCACAGTTTGTCAGATTGAGAGGCCATACATCAGACACAGTGACCAGCAGCACTGGAGCACCACAAGGGACTGTACTCTCCCCTCTCCTCTTCACCCTGTACACAGCCGACTTCCAGTAAAACATTGACACTTGCCACATGCAGAAATTCTCCGACAACACTGCAATTGTGGGGTGTATCGGGGGGCTATCTATCGTTCTTCAGTTAAAGGTGTTCAGAAATGGTCGTTTGTTATGAGAGGCCGTTTAGGAAATAATTAGGGCACCGGGCAGGCACTGGTCCCAACAGCTATGAAATAGCTGCAGGGACCAAATCGTTTCGTCCATGTACCTACCCAACCACCGCCCCCCGGTTTCACAATTAGGAATAGGTAATATTCACAGAGATGGGCTCATTTGCTGTTGTAGGTCACACAGAAACATCAGCATAAACCAGAGACTTTTGCATCCAGTTAAAAGTTCCTTGTGGGGGCTTTAACTAAAAAGAATTTTCTCACTTTGATCTTTGTGTCTTAAAGACACCGAACATTATTTTAAATGAATGTTTGTTTTCTCTCTGTCCTCAGTGTGTAGACATGTCTGCTGCCAGCAACCTGAGGTCTGAATATCAGTTCCTGTGCTCCATCTGTCTGGATGTCTTCACTGATCCAGTCAGTACACCATGTGGACACAACTTCTGTCAGAGCTGCATCACTCAGCACTGGGACGTTAGTGACAGGTGTCAGTGTCCAATGTGTAAAGAGGTTTTCACCACAAGACCTCAGTTGAAGATCAACACTCTGCTCTCTGAGGTTGTTGCTCAGTTCAGACGTGAAGCTCAACAGAAAACCAGCAGCAGCAGCTCAGAGCAACAAGTTTCCAAACCAGGAGAAGTTTCCTACTGTGAGACTCACCTGGAGCCTCATCTGACACTGTCAGGTCTGAGGAGACATCAGCTGATGGAGCCTGTGGAGAACCTGGAGGACAGGATGTGTAGGAAGCACGATAAACCTCTGGAGCTGTTCTGTCAGACCGACCAGACATGTGTCTGCGTGCTCTGCTCTGTTTTAGACCACAAGACTCATGAGTTTGTTCCTCTGAGAGAAGAATATGAAGGAAAGAAGGCAGAGCTGCAGAAGACAGAGGCTGAAACTCAGCAGATGATCCAGAAGAGACGACTGAAGATCGAGGAGATGAAACAGTCAGTGAAGATCAGTAAAGCTGCTGCAGACAGAGAGGAAGCAGAAGGTGTTGAGGTCTTCACTGCTCTGAAGGAGTCTGTTGACAGAGGCCTGAAGCAGCTCATCAAGGAGATCCAAGAGAAACAGAAAAGCTCAGAGAAACAGGCTGAAGACTTCATCACAGAGCTGGAACAGGAAATCTCTGAGCTGGAGAAGAGAAGCACTGAGGTGGAGCAGCTCTCACTCTCTGAAGACCACCTCCACCTCCTCCAAAGCTTCCCCTCCCTGAAAGCTGCTCCACCCACCAAGGACTGGACACAGGTCAGAGTCCATCCATCATATGAGGGGACTGTGGTGAGAGCTGTGTCTCAGCTGGAGGAGACGCTCCGTGGACAGATGGAGGAGATCAAGATGAAGATGATCCAGCAGTTTGCAGTGGATGTGACTCTGGATCCTGATACAGCACATCCTGCACTCATCCTGTCTGATGATGGAAAACAGGTTCATCATGGTGATGTGAAGAAGAATCTCCCAGACAACCCAGAGAGATTTGATAAATGTGTCAATGTCTTAGGAAAACAGAGTTTCTCTTCAGGCAGATTTTACTTTGAGGTTCAGGTTAAAGGAAAAACTAAGTGGGATGTGGGAGTGGCCATAGAGTTTATTGACAGGAAGGGAAACATCACACTGAGTCCTCAGGCTGGTTACTGGACGATATGGTTGAGAAATGAAAATAAGTACGATGCTAATGCTAGCCCCCCAGTCCCTCTCAATCTGAGGTCTGTTCCTGAGAAGGTGGGGGTGTTTGTGGATTATGAGGAGGGTCTGGTCTCCTTTTATGACGTAGATGCTGCAGCTCTCATCTACTCCTTCACTGGCTGCTGCTTCACTGACAGACTACACCCATTCTTCAGTCCTGAACGTAATGATGGAGGTAAAAACTCTGTCCCTCTGATCATCTGTCCTGTCAATCAAACTGTTCAGATAAAAAAATCTAGTTCATTTCAGGATTTAGTTAACTTTTAATTCAGAGAACAAATGTAAATATTTAGTGTCAATACCAAACAATGTAAATCTTTGTGTTTTCTACTGAGTTAACCTTCATCAGATCATCATCACTCAGGAAAGTTACCTGCATGATAACTGCTGTTTAGTCACTCGTTACTTCAGTCGATCACACTCCTCAGCCTCCCAGGGAAAGTCTATGCCAGGGTGCTGGAGAGGAGAATTCGGCCGATAGTCGAACCTCGGATCCAAGAGGAACAATCCTGGCCGTGGAACACTGGACCAGCTCTACACCCTCCGCAGGGTGCTCGAGGGCTCATGGGAGTTTGCCCAACCAGTCCACATGTGCTTTGTGGATCTGGAGAAGGCATTCGACCGTGTCCCACGTGGCATCCTGTGAGGGGTGCTCCGGGAGTATGGGATCGGAGGCCTTCTGCTGAGGGCCGTACGGTCCCTGTACGACCGGAGCAGGAGCTTGGTTCGCATGGCCGGCAATAAGTCAGACCTCTTCCCGGTGCATGTTGGACTCCGGCAGGGCTGCCCTTTGTCACCGGTTCTGTTCATTATTTTCATGGACAGAATTTCTAGGCCGGAGGGGGTACGGTTCGGGAGCCACATGATTTCATCTCTGCTTTTTGCAGATGATGTGGTCTTGTTGGCTCCCTCGAGCCAGGACCTTCAGCATGCGCTGGGGCGGTTTGCAGCCGAGTGTGAAGCAGCTGGGATGAGAATCAGCACCTCTAAGTCCGAGGCCATGGTTCTCGACCGGAAAAAGGTGGCATGCACCCTTCAGGTCGGGGGAGAGATCCTGCCTCAGGTGGAGGAGTTCAAGTGTCTCGTGGTCTTGTTCACGAGTGAGGGAAGGATGAAGTGCGAGATCGACAGGCGGATCGGTGCAGCGGCTGCAGTAATGCGGTGGTTGTGTCGGTCCGTCGTGGTGAAGAGGGAGCTAAGCCGAAAGGCGAAGCTCTCAATTTACCGGTCGGTCTACGTTCCCACCCTCACCTATGGTCATGAACTCTGGGTCATGACCGAAAGAGCGGGATCGCGAATACAAGCGGCCGAAATGAGTTTCCTTCGCAGGGTGGCGGGGCGCTCCCTTAGAAATAGGGTGAGGAGCTCTGTCACCCGGGAGGAGCTCGGAGTAGAACCGCTGCTCCTCCACATCGAGAGGAGTCAGCTGAGGTGGCTCGGGCACCTGTATAGGATTCCCCCTGGACACCTCCCTCGTGAGGTGTTCCGGGCATGTCCCACCGGGAGGAGGCCCTAGGGAAGACCCAGGACACGCTGGAGCGACTACATCTTCAGCTGGCCTGGGAACGCCTCGGGGTGCCCCCGGAAGAGCTGGAGGAGGTGTACGGGGAGAGGGAGGTCTGGGGATCCCTGTTCCGACTGCTGCCCCCGCGGCCCAGTCCCGGATGAAGGGGCAGATAATGGATGGATGGATGGATGGATGGATGGGATGAAAGTGTGGTTTTTTGTTAAACATTTGACAATGCAGACGCACGGATTATACATCAGCCTGTACACGATTCAAAAAGCCACTGATATTGGATCTGTCATCCGTCATTCAAACATCTGAAACATGCACACACACACGGAGCTCGGACTCCTCACTCGGGTAAAGTCGTGTTGCAGCTTGTGACAACTCGGCGCGACAAACAGGACAAACGGCCATTTCTGTACACCTTTAAGATCGTGGGTTTGATTCCCATGTTGACAGAGATGGTACTACCGGCAGTAGCCCCGGGGCCCGTTCAAAGGTTTCCCAAGAGGAAATTTTCTAGTTACTAACAGCTGTTTGTCAGCATCAATGAGATATAACATGACATATTCTCATGTTTGTCTTTAATTCTTTGTTCATTTTTAAATGAAAAGGTAAAATAATGAGGGTGAAAAAAATCTGTGTTTTTGGTCATAATCTTTAATTCTGTATTTTTAAATAAAGGTTAAAATAAGGATAAAGATGTACTTTATTGATCCCAGACTGTGTCATTATTGAATTGTTGTCCTCAGTCGTCTTATTTTGAAATACCCTGTTGTCCACTTCCTGTGTGGGAGTGTGTTTCTCTTCTTAATAATAATAATAATAATAATACATTTTATTTGAAGGCGCCTTTCTAAACACTCAAGGTCACCGTACAATGGTTAAAAACAGTGCAACACAATGATAAAAACTAGGAGGTAAACAAATACTCAGGTTTGGTTAAAATACAACAACAACAACAACAATACAGTGCAAATGTGGTCAGAGGGAGAAGGCAGTTCTGAACAGGTGGGTTTTCAGTTTGGATTTGAAGTGAAGGAGTGAGGTAGTGTTTCTGAGATCCGGTGGTAGGCTGTTCCAGAGACGGGGAGCAGAGCGGCTGAATGCCCTGCTCCCCATGGTGGCAAGACGGGCAGGTGGGACAGTCAGGGGGATGGAGGAGGATTGACTTGAATGTTAGGAGGAGGATTTTGAAGTCAATTCGGTATTTTATTGGAAGCCAGTGGAGCTGTTGTGGAGTTTGGATCCAATAAATACAAAGAAAACACATTAATAAAAATATAGTAACGTTCTGTTTGTTCTATTTGTCCATCATGTTAAATGTGTGTTGGATGAATTTTCATGTGTTTAGTGACGTAACAGCAGCTGTTTCCCCTCAGACAGGCTGGAGACACCTGCAGTGTTTACAGTCTGACAGCAGGGGGAGATGTTGATCCAGCACAGGGTCCACAAAACACACACACACTGAGAATACACTCACTGTTTACAGTCCAACACACAGCTATTTTTAGAACGGCAGAGCAGAGCCGTGAGCTGCTCAGAGCTACGCTACAGAGGCTCATTATTTGGCAGGATTTCTTGGTTTCCCTCATCAAACTCATCAAATACACAATCCAACAACTCCACAACACTCTGGTGAACAAGTTGTGACCTGCACATTCACCACGCTATGAGATAATAACACAACGTTACCACACAGAGTTGTTTTAGAGGGAAATACAGAGACTGTTGATGAAAAACTTAGCCTCGTAAACCAGCCTCCCCCGGAAATGCATTTAATTCATTTCACAGGGGGAGTCTGGCCTCATCCCCGTTGTAACCGTTTCGCCGAAACATCAGTCCCTGATTGGCCAACGTCCTGTGATTGACACAGCACGTTGGCCAATCAGGGACCGAAGAAGAACAGCGTTAACGTCTTTTCCTCCAAGAAACTCAACAAGCGCCGACTCTTGCTCTAGTTTAAGTTCTGTAATTGATGGTATTTCATTTAGAACTTCCCTTACTGCTGTTTTTACGCCGCTGTTTGACGCTCCGCCATGTTTGTTGTAGGTGAGTCCAGTCCATGTAGTGATGTTTTCAGGCCCTGATTGGCCAACGCGCTGTGTTAATCACAGCGGCAACGCTGATTGGCTCGGTTGTCAGACGATTTCTGGCGAAACGGTTTCAACGGGGATGAGGCCAGACTCCCCCTGAGAAATGAATGAAATGCACAGGTCACAACTTGTCCACCAGAGCGTTGTGGAGTTGTTGGATTGTGTATTTGATGAGTTTGATGAGGGAAACCAAGAAATCCCATAATGAGCCTCCGTAGCGTAGCTCTGAGCAGCTAACGGCTCTGCTCCGCTGTTCTAAAAATAGCTTGCACCGACAATTAAAGGTAACGAACCTACTGCCATGACTATAGGGATTATGGCAATGGGCCAATTTGTCAAAATGTTGAACTATCCCTTTAACTACATGACTTGTGACTTGTTACAGTGTGAACGGAGTCTCTCTTCCTTCCTCCTGGCATCTCACGGCTGAATTGTCAGTAACGGTAACGGCGTTGAACGAGTGAGCGCCAGGTTCTGTTTGTTTACCGTTGTCCTGCTGTCGAGGGATCCTGGTCTTTAGAGGTCAGAGGTCACGGAGGACGGAGCTGCTGCTGTCACCTCGCTCCACCTGGCCGAGTGAAAGAAATCCTTTCCTTCTCTTTAATCCGTCCATCACTCTCCTGACCGTGTGACCCACTGACCTCTGACCTCCTCCTCCTCAACGCGCCAGACGGCAACACAAATCAGCTTGAGTCGTCCGTCTGCCAACAGATCATCAGACCTGACCGGACCTCAGAGATTAACGTGTTGAGTAGTTCCAGTCACACTTTACTTTAAACGTATCAACTGATTCGTTTATCAAAACACAGCGTTAAGAACATGGATGGTTCACTCATACAAAGTTGAGCGTGGGACGATGGACACTTCCCACCCTTTCCACCAGTAAGAGGAGCGTTATCTCCAGCTCGCATTCAACAGGTGGCGCACACAGGTGGAAATAAAAGGAGAGTAAAGGCTAGGGATGCACCGATATGAAAATTTTGGCAGATACGATATGAATTTTTCTGTTATGGCCGATAATCGATATTTACCGATATCAATATGTGTTGTTTTTTTAAGTTTCTGAGATGATAAATTTTTGTACAGACTGAAAATCATGCAAAATCATGCGCTTGAATGTATTCTTTATTTTCAGAATGTATTTTACTTCCAAATAACAAGGTTACAGGCTACCATCCTCCTCGTATTACCTCAACTTTGCAGGTGTTGCATACGGATATAGATCGGTTGTGCATATCGGCCCAGTTTTACTCATCGGACGGATACCGATATGTTAAAAAAATGACGAACATCGACCGATACCGATATTAATGCCGATATATCGTGCATCCCTAGTAAAGGCCCATTTATGCTCAACGTTAAATACGCATACGGATACGGACAGAGCCTTTCTGTCTGTACTCTGCGTTCATTTATCCGTTTCGTCCGGACCAAATGGAGCAGTACCACCGGAAACCGTGGGGGCGCTGTTGCTGTCGCCACCCGATACGTAGCCTAGATCCAGGGTTAGACAGAAGAAGAAGAAGAAGAAGAAGACACAATGGCTGAACTTTCCCAGGAGAAACTGTGCGAGTTGGTGAGGAACTACAATCATACCGGGGGGGCAACCCCCATTCCAAAGGACCACCATTCTGACGGTCTGCCAGCCGGAAAATTCCCGAAGGTCCGTCATTCCGAACTTCTGAGGGGCCGCCGTTCCGAATGCGTTTTATTTTGAAAATTGACCGGATTCTCTCATGGTTTGACTTCCTGCCCAGCTTGACACGATCGTGCGCCCTTCCCCTCCAAAGTTTCAAAGTCTGATGCAGCTGCAGCTCTCCTGCTGAAAAATAAATGTCCCTGCTCTGTGCTTTGGTTGGGCTTTTCCATAAATAATTAAGGGCTGGCATTCCGACACATTAAAGTAAATATTCGGAATGGCACCCTGGAACCAACCATACCGACCACCGCCTCTTACAACGAGTCCGATTTCTCTTTTATTTATGATGTACATTAAGATCTCCTCCATAGTTGCCATGTTTGTTGTCATGACCTGTTGACTCTGCGCCGCCCCCTGGTGGATGTACTGGTTAACGTCCATGCCAACGTAAAGGACGCGTGGACGTACGTGGACAGTGACGGTAACAACGTTTGAAAGAGACACATACAATTTCTAACTCTAAATCAATTAAAACAAGTTACTATATATGTGATGAGTCTTATTTTAGGTATAATTGGATTTGTTTTGACTAGAAGTGACATTTTTGACTAGAAATAGGACAAATATTCTTGGTAGGATTTTGAGTTTTTGCAGTTTAGGAAGTTTTAAGTACCACATGAGTTTGTCTATAGAATCAAGGATTTTTGACTTTGTTTGAACTCATATTTAAACAAAATTCCTAAATGTTCTGGTTCAAATTATGACATTTGTGTTTAACAGTAAGAATAATATAATTAGTTAAAAACTGAAATCGTGAGTGCAAAACCAACCTTTCCATGGATACGGAAGCCTAACAACGTAACCAGGATATGATGGGATGTAAAAAGTAATGTCTTTAATGTTTTACAGCTGATTTCAGGCTCGGGTCAAAACTCAAGACGAAGGTTAAAAAAACAAAAAGAGAAAACCAACATGACTTCCTGTGATAAAGGAGACGTTTTACTCTGAAAATCTGTTTCCTCTCCGTCCCCGTCAGATGTGACGAAGCTGTTACCGTAGTTACCGTTTGAGAGACGTGAGTGGACGGTTTCTCATTAGTTGGTCTGTTTTAGATTCTCCTGAACGAGCCTGAAGTGAACACAGCTGTTATGTAACGGCGACTCCCTCCGTCCTCCAGCTGCTGCTGCTGCTCTCCTCCAATCACAGCACAGGGGTGTGTCATAGAATGGTGTTTTTGCAAACGGTATATGAATGGGTAAATTACGGCAATTGTGTTATGTTTGATTTATTTATTTATTTGTGTGCAGTGATTTCCCCCATATGTTAATAAGTTTTGAATATTGTTGTGCTTATGATACCTTTTGCCACTTACCTGTTCTGAATTACTCCGTGAACACATCAGACTCTGACATCATAGGAGTGCGCCGCTAATCAGTGGCGGACTCGCCAGCTGCGCTCTGAACACGGCATAAGGAAACGCCACAGAGGAGAGCACAAGGAGAGAGCCGGTCGGACGCGTCGGGGCTGGAGCAACTTTCCACACCTGTCCTCCTTCCCGATCGGGTTCCTGCCAGCGGACCAGGATCTGACCAGCGATAATTGTGATGGGCCTGCAACTCACCTGTTAAAGGGAAGTGACACACGTGTGTGTTTGTGTGTATGAGAGTTAAATGTGTGATCAGGCTGGCACTGATTTGGGCGTCCTCTTCACCCTGTAGCTGACGACGGCGCAGCGTGGACGGGCGACGGCGAGGACAAAGGCGACACCGTGGATTTCAACAACGAGTCTCCGTCGTGGATTAAAAGACTGCGAACCCGGAAGTCACAGTTGGAGGATTAAACGGACGCAGATGGACTGGACTTGGTGATATTGACTCACTTCTCTTTGGATAAAAAGAAACAAACTGATTGCTTTTACCTGTTCAGTTCTCAAGTTGACTTTGACTCTTTTAATAAAAGAGAACTGATTTTAATTCATCAAGTTGTCTGTGTTGGTGTGGCCGGGGAATCCGAACCTGTTAAATAGCTAATAGTTAAATATTACAATAAGAAAACTGTTACATAAAGTGGCGTTGTCGGCAGGATTCCCTTTCCCACACCACACAGTATGGCTGATGAAAATGTGATACAGCTTGAAGGGGGCGAACATGGTGAAGAAAGAGAGAATGCGATCAGAGTTGAAAATCCAGTTGTGAGTCCACCAGTAATAAATGCAATGATGATGCCTTGGTTTATGGGGGTCCCCTGGATCCCAAAATTTGATGGGGACCAAAGTAAACTGAATTTTGCAGAATGGGATAGCCAAGTCCAGGCAATGTTGAGGGCACAGGGTTTAAATGAAGAACAGAAAATTGATTTTATTTTTGGGGCTCTTGAGGGGGAAGCTAAAAGAGAAATACGGTTATTGGACCCAATCAGGCGCTCAACCAGCTCCACCATTCTCGAAGAGTTAAAGAGACTATATGGACGTGTCATCCCAGTAGCACAGCTTCGGGCAAAATTTTTTAAATGTCACCAACAGGAACAAGAAAGTGTTGCAGCTTATGTTCTCAGGCTCCGTGAACTGTTCTCTTCATGGCGAGAACATGAACCAGCTGGATCCGCTCAGGATGAGATGACTGTGCGAGACCAACTTGTCCTGGGTTTGAGGCCAGGAATGGTGCAACAAGAACTCCAACGACAGGTGCGTAGGAATCCCACGATGTCTTTTGATGAGGTAACCCGTGAAGCTAAAGCCTTAGAAACTGAAATGAAGACAGAACTTGCTTGTACCTCACGTGTTACAGTACCACAATCACAACAGGCTACAACAACACCTAGAGTGGAGGAATGGAGAGAAACCATAAGAGCTGAGCTCAAGAGAGAAATGCAAAATCAATTGTCTGTTATAACAGAGACTCTTAAAGAAGAGATTAAACGCCAGCTCTCTCCACACAATGTTTCTCTTGGACAAGATATGACCCCACACCCTAGAGGTAGAGTTCAAAATGGCCGCTATACCCCTTCTCCACGACAATATCAGCAATTTGAATGGGATCAACAGGGCCAACCCATTTGTAGGGGCTGTGGAAAAGCTGGCCACATCCAGAGGCGCTGCCCCCAACGAGGGAGGCAGTTAAACTGACTGCCCCGGCCACTGAGAGCCAAGTGGTTGGGGAGGGGGCTCAAAGAAACGGAACTGATAAACCATCTCTGGTTGGAGAGTGTCCAGGGGTGGAAATATTAGTTGAAGGAGTGAAGGTGCCCTGTTTGCTCGATACTGGCTCACAAGTAACATTGTTTAGTGAAACTTTCTTCCAGAAATGGCTGAGTGGAGTACAGAGGCGGAGCCCAGAAGATCTACACTGGCTCACCTTAAAGGCGGCCAATGGACTGCAGATTCCCTACACCGGCTATGCCATTTTGGACTTTTCAGTGGGAGGTATCACTATACCAGGTAAAGGAGTCATCATTGTAAAAGATGAATGTCTCAATGCGGAGAGAGGTATCCTTGGAATGAATGTAATTTCACATTGTTGGAAAGAATTGTTCCAGGGAATTCACCCTGGGTTGACTGCATTTGGTGCCACCATGTCCTCACAGGCTAAAGGAGAATGGGAACGTGCTTTTGCTGTGTGCCAAAAGGTGGTGCAGGCTGAACCATCAGAGAAGCAGATTGGAGTGGCTCGTTTGACCCGCCAAGACGCAGTCTATGTACCGCCCAACAGCGAGATGGTTCTGTGGACACACCTGTATGGGGCAGAGACCACATCTGATTTTTGTGCCTTGGTGGAGAGTCCAGAAAGAGATGATGAATGGCAAGTGGCACGGTCCGTCGCCTGGGTGACGAAAGGACGCCTCCCCATTAGGGTATGTAATTTGAATCCGTATCCTATCCTTATACCCCAGCGACGCCCCCTTGCTAATGTTTTCCAAGTTGATCCAAACCAGATCCGGGGAGAAAAAGATTTGGTATTGACACCCTCAAAACCAGGCGTAGTAGAGGTAGATGTCCAGGTAAACCAAATCACCTCAACAGATCAACACCCAGTTAATCTGCTGACAGGTGAAGACTTGTCAACCGAGCAACAACAAAAGATGGATGCTCTGTTGCAAAGATGGAGGGGGGTCTTTGCAGCAGGAGAAGAGGATTTTGGACAGACTAGTGCTGTACTCCATTCAATCCCCACTGGTTCTGCCCCGCCCAGCAGGGAGCGCTATAGGCCAATTCCACCCAGCCTTTACCCTGAGTTGAGAGGACTCCTTAAAAGATGCTAGACAATGAAGTCATCAAAGAGAGCTCTAGTCCTTGGGCTGCCCCCATTGTCCTTGTGAAAAAGAAGGATGGTTCTTGGCGTTTCTGCGTAGATTACAGGAAACTTAATGCTCTCACCCACAAAGATGCTTATCCTCTACCCAGAATTGAAGAATCTCTAACCAGCCTAAAACAAGCATCTTGGTATTCTACCCTTGACTTAGCCAGCGGATACTGGCAGGTAGAAATGGATCCAAAGGATCGAGAAAAGACAGCGTTCACCACTCCTATGGGCCTCTACGAGTTTCAGAGGATGCCCTTTGGCCTATGCAACGCACCAGCAACATTCCAGCGTTTGATGCAGCGGTGCCTGGGTAACCAAGTGAATGATTCTCTCCTAATTTACCTGGACGACATTATTGTGTATTCCCCTGATTTTGACACACACATTCAACACCTGGAACAAGTTTTTGAGAAACTGGCAGATCACGGCCTGAAGCTGCAACCCCATAAATGCAACCTGTTCCGGAGAAAGGTCACTTACCTGGGACACGTCATCTCCAAGGACGGCATATCCACAGACCCTGAAAAGACTGCTGTTGTACGGGACTGGCAAATTCCTTCAACAATTAAACAGGTACGATCATTTCTTGGCTTTGTTGGGTACTATAGAAGATTCATTAAGGGTTTTGCCAAAGTTGCAGCACCTTTAAAAGGCACAGCCGTACAGAAGGGGAAGAGCGCCATCTGCTGGACCACAGAATGTCAGGTGGCATTTGACACTTTGAAAACTACATTGGTGAGTGCCCCAATTTTAGCCTATGCTGACTTTTCAAAGCCATTCCACCTTTATACTGACGCTAGTCTAGGAGGGTTGGGGGCTGTACTGGCACAACAGCAAGATGGTCGAGAGAGAGTCATCGCTTATGCCAGCAGGAGCTTACATCCCAATGAGCGAAATGACCAAAACTATAGTTCTTTCAAACTAGAGTTTTTGGCTCTCAAGTGGGCTGTTACTGAAAAGTTTAAAGACTATTTGTGGGGTAATAAATTTGTGGCTTTTACAGATAATAACCCACTTGTCCACTTGGACACAGCCCACCTAGGAGCCACTGAACAGCGCTGGGTGGCCCAATTGGCAAATTTTGACTTTGAGCTCAAATATCGCCCTGGTATTGCCAACCGTAATGCTGATGTTTTGTCCAGATTACCCCAGGAAATTGGCTCCTCCCGGCAGACCCAGGCAGAGACGACATCAGTGGAGCTGGGAACTGCTCTGGATTCTGTGGACCGGTGGAAAGAACAACAGGACAAAGACCCAACTCTAAGTCAAGTGCGAGACTGGGTAAGAGAAGGCCGCCTTCCAAGAGCTGAAATCAGGAAAGCTAGTCCACCCACAGTAAGGCGCCTCCTCCGAGAATGGAACCGGTTACACATCCAGGAGGGAGTGTTGAAGCGAAAAGCCCAGGAACGCCAAACTGGGTTAAGCCTCAACCAGATTGTTGTACCAACTAACTGTACCCATGATTTATGGGAGAAGTATCACACCAGGTCTGGCCACATGAGCGGAGTCAAAATCGAGGCCCTGCTGAGGAAAGCCTTCTTCTGGCCAGGCATGACTACTGATCTACAGTCCTGGACATCAATGTGTGCGGTCTGTACCCAGCAGAAGAGAGGCCCGGAGGTAAGAGCCCCTTTGGTACCTATTTTAACATCGTACCCCTTGGAAATTGTTTCAATCGATTACCTGTCACTTGGCCGTCAGGGTGACACGTACCCCTATCTGTTGGTTATGACTGATCTTTTTTCCAAGTTTGGCTGGGCCATCCCTACAAAAGACCAGACAGCAACTACCACAGCCCGTGTCCTCTGGCGCCACCTTATCCAACAATGGGGGTGTCCAGAGCGAATCCTTTCTGACCAAGGTCCAGCGTTTGAGTCAGCCACAGTAGCACAGTTGTGCAGCATGTATGGGTGTTCCAAGATTCGAACCACACCGTACAGGCCCCAAGGAAATGGGGCCTGTGAAAGATTTAACAAGACTGTTCTGTCTCTTTTAGGCACATTAAGCCAGGAAGATCAAGCCCGCTGGCCAGAACATTTGCCCACCTTACTACAGATGTACAACAACACCCCTCATGGGACCACAGGACTGACACCACACTTTGTCATGTTTGGCCGGCATGCCCGCCTGCCCATTGAAACAGTGGTTGATGCACCACCACTGACACAAAGACGTGACCTAGAAGGGTGGGTTCATCATCACCATCAGACACTGCAAAAAGTTTATAAACAAGTGGAAACAAAGACCAGAGAGAGTCGGACGAAGGACAAAAACAGGTACGATCAAAGACAAAAACATCTCCCCTTGCTGCCTGGAGAACGTGTGCTCCTGCGAAACTTCCGACGCAGAGACCAAGGCAAGCTGGCACCTCATTGGCAACCCCAACCGTATGTTGTTTTGGCCCAACTGCGCCCAGGCCTACCAGTTTTCCAAATTAGACCAGAAGGAAAAGAAGGCCCCATCAGACACATCCACCGAAATCATCTACGCCTCTGCCCTTTTGACCCCCCTGTGCCACCACCACCAGCTCCTGAAACAACCACAAACCCTAATGTTCCCTCTGTCCACCACCCTTGGCCCATACTGTTACCTATGCCCATTGCGCCTCAAGCTGCTGCCCCCTCCGAGGCCCCTGTAGAAAACCATACAGTAGCGCCTCCAATAGCCCCACCAGTGAGACAACCCCCAATTAATGTGTCCCCCTTGCGAAGATCACAGAGACAAAATAGGGGTAACCCTCCAGACAGGTATGGGTATTAAATCTTGTCGGGACGACAACTGTTAAAGGGGGGAGGAGTGTCATAGAATGGTGTTTTTGCAAACGGTATATGAATGGGTAAATTACGGCAATTGTGTTATGTTTGATTTATTTATTTATTTGTGTGCAGTGATTTCCCCCATATGTTAATAAGTTTTGAATATTGTTGTGCTTATGATACCTTTTGCCACTTACCTGTTCTGAATTACTCCGTGAACACATCAGACTCTGACATCATAGGAGTGCGCCGCTAATCAGCGGCGGACTATCAGCTGCGCTCTGAACACGGCATAAGGAAACGCCACAGAGGAGAGCACAAGGAGAGAGCCGGTCGGACGCGTCGGGGCTGGAGCAACTTTCCACACCTGTCCTCCTTCCCGATCGGGTTCCTGCCAGCGGACCAGGATCTGACCAGCGATAATTGTGATGGGCCTGCAACTCACCTGTTAAAGGGAAGTGACACACGTGTGTGTTTGTGTGTATGAGAGTTAAATGTGTGATCAGGCTGGCACTGATTTGGGCGTCCTCTTCACCCTGTAGCTGACGACGGCGCAGCGTGGACGGGCGACGGCGAGGACAAAGGCGACACCGTGGATTTCAACAACGAGTCTCCGTCGTGGATTAAAAGACTGCGAACCCGGAAGTCACAGTTGGAGGATTAAACGGACGCAGATGGACTGGACTTGGTGATATTGACTCACTTCTCTTTGGATAAAAAGAAACAAACTGATTGCTTTTACCTGTTCAGTTCTCAAGTTGACTTTGACTCTTTTAATAAAAGAGAACTGATTTTAATTCATCAAGTTGTCTGTGTTGGTGTGGCCGGGGAATCCGAACCTGTTAAATAGCTAATAGTTAAATATTACAATAAGAAAACTGTTACAGGTGTTTCCCATGACGACGGGTTACCGAGCAGAGTCTCCTCACCTGCTGCCTCCAGACACAGGGAACCCCACGGAGGTGAGGAGGGGGAGGAGGAGGAGGAGGAGGAATGCACAGGCCTGATCTGAGGAGTTTTACCAGAATCCCATTCTGAAAACGTCCTGACTGGATATTTATTATCATTATTATTATTATTATTATTATTATTAGTAGTAGTATTATTGTAACCCCAGTCCCATGTAGCGAGGAAATACTGACTAATTGGGGTGTTGTAGTAGCCTACAGTGGGACGGGGCCTGAGTTCGTCTAGAGATGGCGCTACCTGTGATAACTATGATAGTGGAATAAAATAACTTGGCAGTGCCTCCAATAACTTTTAAGAAGTAAACACAAAATTTGGTACTACCCCTTTAAAAAATAAAAGTTCACTTTTTTCAGGTCACCGTTTTAAATTCATTACCCTTGTACGTACAACACAGGATTTAGTTGAAATAACAAAAAATATTTATTACACAGTTACGAATTGGATTTAGAAATGATTTAACTTGTTCACTGTGACCTTTAAGTATGCTTTTATAACAGTATTAAAAACTCTCACATGATGCACTGGAAGGTTTTACACAAATGACCATTGTTAAACCCACTGAGAGAATGTAAAATCAAAGTAACCAGGGCAATTAAAGTGTCCACAGCCCACACTCTCGCACACATTCACGCAGGGTTATTAAAGTAAATTAAAAAAAAAAAAAACGTTGCAGGCCCGTTCGATGCTTGTGCGCGTGGAGACCGGAAACGGAGGACCACTTTACTAGGTTTTAACCAGCACAAACAAAACAGCACGTGCAATGTGTTAGTGTACTTACAAATCCTCAGTCAGAGTCAGAGATGAAAGGGGGGGGGCGATGGGGCAAAAGGCAAGGTGCAGTTTCAGTGGCAAAGGGACGGCGCGTGCAGCAACACGGTGCAGGGAAACCAGGCTCAAGTCCAGCAGCTACAGTCTCCCTCCAACGGTCCAGGGCTCCCGGTCCTCACTCTCTCCCTCTTATGGCGAATGTCCGGTCCTGAATCACACAATTCCTCTTAGTAACTGAGCTACAGGCGAAAAACCCACAGAATGTATCACACTAATGAGCAACGGCTAATGACAATGCAGAATAAACAGCGTCAAGGCCTCGGAGGAGGCTAAGCTAAAGGCTAACGGCGATTAGCAACTCAGCTCGTTTTATACACGTTATAAATAAACAACAGCACAGATCGCATTAAAACACACGGGTTTACCTCTGGCAGCTTCACAGAGTTCACACACGACGACTGTCCGTCAGTCTGAGGAGTTAGGAGTGTTTTTACTTTTACAGTTTACAGCTATCCAGCTGGACGCCGCTGCTAGCTCTGCTGCTAGCTCTGCTGCGACCGACACGTAGCCTAGGTGACGCTAAGCCCCGCCCACCTGAGCCAGGTGAGGACATGATTGGCTCTACTGACAAAGATGGGAGAATAGAGAATGTGAAGCTGACGTCACGCCGCTTTGCCGCATAGATATATACACGTATATATCTATGGCTTTGCCGTTGTGGGAGGTCGGCGCCATCTTTGGAGGAACGCAAACGTAAACAGAGTGGGAAAAACGGAGGAAAACGAGCAAAAAGTAAAAGAGAAAGAAAAAGAGATGAGGAAGACAGACAAAAAAAGAAAACAAAAAAGAAACGGAGAAGAGGAAGGGAAAGGAAGGAGGAACGTATCATGATAAATTCAAATTTAATGAGAAACAAAGGTAAACAGAAACACTACAACTTATTAAGACCCAGATTTACTCCCTCCACTGACTTATCCAGACATCGTGAACTATGCTGACAGTGCATTACTGCTGTGGCATTTTTTATGCAGCAGTACTGTCCCACCATCATTACTTTTAAGCGACTTTGGGAATCATCCGCGATCCTCCAAAGATAACTGTGACGTAACTTACATTCTCTATAGAAACAAAATGACTCAGGTCTCCTTTTTGAGGACTCTTTTATCTCTGACTGGTAACTGTATAAGAAATGACTGTTTTTAACATTTTATAATCCAACATTTCCAACATATTTACACTTTATTATTATTATTATTATTATTATTATTATTATTATTATTATTATTATTATTAAATATGTATATCAACACAAACATCTTAATATCTATATAATGAATGAAAATAATAGCCACAGGGCTACATTATTATTATTATTATTATCATCATTATTATTATTATTATTATTATGACATCACTCAGGTTCAGGGCTCCTCCTCCAGGAGATGAATCAGTCACCACGGCGACATTTATAGTTTACAAACAGAAACTGTGTTTATGGACAAAGACTCTGAGACAAAGCGACGCAGCAGCACACACACACACACACACACACACACACACACACACACACACACACACACACCTGTAGCCCCGCCTCCTATAGGACACAGCTGGCCGTCTTCACCCCCCAACACACACACACACACACACACACACACACACACACACACACACACACACACACACACACTTGTCCTTCAACAGTCCTCACGTCTCACTTCCTCTGCTGGCTGCTGGCTGTGTCTGGCCCCGGCAACTGTCGCCATGGTTACCAGCCGGGATCACACCCAATCGTGAGACAGATGTGGCGCCTGAGGAGGAGAGAGAGACGTGTGAGTGTGTGTGGGTGGGGGAGCACTGAGTCCTGTCACAACCAGGTAGCTCAGTTAAAGCTTTACTGTCATGATGTCACATGGAGAGGGGGATTGTGGGTAATGGCAGCTGCATAAGGTCAGACCAGCCCAACTGATTAATGAAACAATTAATCCTGTTAAACATAAGATATGAGGATCGGGAAGAACAGGACGAACACAGGAAGGAAAATATATCCAAAATATATCACAATCAACTCAGTCTATTTTTCGTGCTGCATTCAGGTGAAATCGGTCAGACGGCAGACGGACGGCAGCCGCTGCAGGTAACGTCATAAACAAGCCTCTATGTAAACAAGTGTCTTTCTCTGGACTTCTGTGACTAAAACGACATCTGGTTTGTTACCGAGAGCCGTCTGCCCGACTGCACCTGAATGCAGCATCAGTGTAACGCTCCAGACGCAATAAAATTCATGCAAAACCTCTGATGCACGTTGCCTTCAGGGACAGTTTGTCATCAACAGTCTCTGTATTTCCCTCTAAAACAACTCTGTGTGTTAACGTTGTGTTATTATCTCATAGCGTGGTGAATGTGCAGGTCACAACTTGTCCACCAGAGTGTTGTGGAGTTGTTGGATTGTGTATTTGATGAGTTTGATGAGGGAAACCAAGAAATCCCATAATGAGCCTCCGTAGCGTAGCTCTGAGCAGCTCACGGCTCTGCTCCGCCGTTCTAAAAATAGCTTGCACTGACAATTAAAGGTAATGAACCTTCTGCTATGACTATAGGGATTATGGTGATGGGACAATCTGACTAAATGTTGCACTGTCCCTTTAAAAACATCTTCTTAAAGGGATAGTTCAACATTTTTGTCATTTTTCAGGCTTGGGCTGGTGTTTCAGGTTTGTTTCGCTCCGTCTCAGTAACTTCAGTAACAGACGGAGAAGATCCTGAGTCTCATCTGCCTCCTGTGCTCGTGTGTTGTTGTCTTGGTCGCTGATCTTTGACCTGCACGCTCATCAGTCTGAAACAAAAACAAAATGGCAGCTGCATCGTGTTTCTAAACCTCAGTCCTCCTCCTCCTCTGCTGCTCAGTTGCACAAATTATAATTCATGCAGTTCAACATGAGTTCATGTGATCTGAAGGAAGACGGACGGCGGCCATCGTGGAAACACTGAGATCCATAAGAAACACTGTAAAGCTCCATGTTTCTTCTTCTACTTTGATCCATGAGAAGATCTAAAAACCATAGACAGATAGAACTTTATTCATCCAGATGCTGCGTTGCTCCAATTGGAAATGTGCAAAAATATATCCTTCAATATCTACAACAATGAAAAATATACTCAACTAGTGCGAAAGAAACAGCTTAACGTAATTTACATACAATATAAGTGCAAAAAGGGTTCAACACAAACATTTACCTTTATTTTGAAGGAGCTTTAATACAAACATCTACCTTTATTTTGAAGGAGCTTTAACACAAACGTCTACCTTTATTTTGAAGGAGCTTTAACACAAACGTCTACCTTTATTTTGAAGGAGCTTTAACACAAACGTCTACCTTTATTTTGAAGGAGCTTTAACACAAACGTCTACCTTTATTTTGAAGGAGCTTTAACACAAACGTCTACCTTTATTTTGAAGGAGCTTTAATACAAACATCTACCTTTATTTTGAAGGAGCTTTAACACAAACATCTACCTTTATTTTGAAGGAGCTTTAACACAAACATCTACCTTTATTTTGAAGGAGCTTTAACACAAACATCTACCTTTATTTTGAAGGAGCTTTAACACAAACGTCTACCTTTATTTTGAAGGAGCTTTAACACAAACATCTACCTTTATTTTGAAGGAGCTTTAACACAAACATCTACCTTTATTTTGAAGGAGCTTTAACACAAACGTCTACCTTTATTTTGAAGGAGCTTTAATACAAACATCTACCTTTATTTTGAAGGAGCTTTAACACAAACGTCTACCTTTATTTTGAAGGAGCTTTAACACAAACATCTACCTTTATTTTGAAGGAGCTTTAACACAAACATCTACCTTTATTTTGAAGGAGCTTTAACACAAACGTCTACCTTTATTTTGAAGGAGCTTTAACACAAACGTCTACCTTTATTTTGAAGGAGCTTTAACACAAACATAATGGAGCTTCAGTATAAGAGCATCTCTGTCTCCGTGGTCCAGACCTCCAGCAGACGGCTGCAGCAGCCGGCGGTCGTAAACCTGCCAGCGACCGAGTGCTCCCACAGCGTCCACCCATCACACTTAAATCCTGCGTCGTTTCTACCACAGACCGGTCGGGTCCCTGAACGCCACCGAGCTGCTTCCTGCAGCAGCAGCAGCGACGTGTTGTTGAGATTTACGAGCTCGTTTTATTTTGAAGAACAGCAGGACGGCCAGAGGACACCACCCGGCATCCGACGAGCAGTTTTCACCATTAATGAGTGAACGCTGTGGCGGCGGTTCACAAAGTGTCGACTGTGATTTAACGTTCAGCAGCAGCAGCAGCAGCAGCTCAGTGAAGTCACTCTGTGTCCTCAGACTCTGCTGCAGATCAGAGCTGCTGCTGCTGCTGAGGACTCGTCTCCAACCGCACAGGACAGTAGAGACAAAGGACGCTCTGATGTCCTGTAAATATGTTGAAAATCATCCTGTCGGCTGATATGAAACTCCACATTATTGTCAAAATGTTTCTTTTCAACAGCTGACCTTGGTGATAACATGACCATCCAATAACACAACGTTACCACATAGAGTTGTTTTAGAGGGAAATTCATGTAAAACCTCTGATGCACGTTGCCTTCAGGGACAGTTTTTCATCAACAGTCTCTGTATTTCCCTCTAAAACAACTCTGTGTGGTAACGTTGTGTTATTATCTCATAGCGTGGTGAATGTGCAGGTCACAACTTGTCCACCAGAGCGTTGTGGAGTTGTTGGATTGTGTATTTGATGAGTTTGATGAGGGAAACCAAGACATCCCATAATGAGCCTCCGTAGCGTAGCTCTGAGCAGCTCACGGCTCTGCTCCGCTGTTCTAAAAACAGCTTGCACCGACAATTAAAGGTAACGAACCTACTGCTATGACTATAGGGGTTATGGTGATGGGACAGTTTGACTAAATGTTGAACTGTCCCTTTAAGGTTTGGATTTTTTACTGTTGACTGTCTGTTGTTCACACAGATCACATCTTCACCTGTTGCATCATCAACAAACACACACACACCTGTGCAGACAGTGATCAGACACTTCCTGTCTCTCTCCTGCAGCGCGACCCTGAACGCACCACGACTGGATTCTTAAAAACAAACCATGTGAAGAGAGAAGTGTTTCTCCTGGAATGTGACCCACATACCACCTGCTGTCACACACACACACACACACACACACACACACACACACACACACACACACACACACACACACACTGCTGGGTGTCAGAGGGCGATGCTCACAGGTTGGTGTCGTGGGTTCATGGAGGCGTCCAGCCATCACCCTGCATCTGAACAAACACACAACTTCATCAACACACACACACACACACACACACACACACACACACACACACACACACACACACACACACACACACACACACACACACACACACACACACACAGCCCTTTGAAGGTGTTCTCACTTCCTGTCCATGTGGTCACTGAAGGTTCAGA
This sequence comes from Decapterus maruadsi, assembly GCA_030347415.2. Lineage (NCBI taxonomy): Eukaryota > Metazoa > Chordata > Actinopteri > Carangiformes > Carangidae > Decapterus > Decapterus maruadsi. The sequence continues at coordinate 1,659,268 of CM064901.1, forward strand.
CCTGAAACAGGAATATTCCTCCGACATCGACACCAGCTCCTCCTCCTCCAGACCAGCGTGAAGCCACGTGACTGGAAGGTTCTCCTATTTGTTTAAATAACCACATAAAAGTAATAAACTGTGCAAAAAGTGTCCGACACACTATGGTAGCCAAAGGATTCATTGTTTACATCTGGTATTTTGGTGTTGTCTCTGGTGTTTTTAGGTCCTGCAACAACACTCTTAGTTGTTATGTTCACATTATATTGTTGTGTTATTCTCTCGTTGTAGGTCTGTGTGCAGCCTCTTCACCTGATGTGATGCTGCAGCGTCAGCCTCCAGATGTGGTGCTGCAGCCTCTTCACCAGATGTGGTGCTGCAGCCTCTTCACCAGATGTGGTGCTGCAGCCTCTTCACCAGATGTGGTGCTGCAGCCTTGGCCTCCAGATGTGGTGCTGCAGCCTCTTCACCAGATGTGGTGTTGCAGCCTCAGCCTCCAGATGTGGTGTTGCAGCCTCGGCCTCCAGATGTGGTGTTGCAGCCTCGGCCTCCAGATGTGGTGCTGCAGCCTCTTCACCAGATGTGGTGCTGCAGCCTCGGCCTCCAGATGTGGTGCTGCAGCCTCTTCACCAGATGTGGTGCTGCAGCCTCTTCACCAGATGTGGTGCTGCAGCCTCGGCTTCCAGATGTGGTGCTGCAGCCTCGGCCTCCAGATGTGGTGCTGCAGCCTCTTCACCAGATATGGTGCTGCAGCCTCTTCACCAGATGTGGTGCTGCAGCCTCGGCCTCCAGATGTGTTGCTGCAGCCTCTTCACCAGATGTGGTGCTGCAGCCTCTTCACCAGATGTGTTGCTGCAGCCTCAGCCTCCAGATGTGTTGCTGCGGCCTCTTCACCAGATGTGGTGCTGCAGCCTCGGCCTCCAGATGTGTTGCTGCAGCCTCTTCACCAGATGTGGTGCTGCAGCCTCGGCCTCCAGATGTGTTGCTGCGGCCTCTTCACCAGATGTGGTGCTGCAGCCTCTTCACCAGATGTGCAGGGCTCCAGCGTGCGACCTAATAGGTCGCATATGCGACTTAATTTCTTAAGGTGCGAGTTAAAATTTAATTAGGTCGCTCCAGTGCTACTTGCAGGAGGACGAGTGAAAAAGTTTGTTTCCCATTTTAAATAGCTTCCGTTTCAAAGTAAAACAAACAAATAGATGAACTTGCACTGTGTCTGCACTGTGTCCACCTCTCTCTCCCTTCACACACCCACACAGCAGCAGCAGGCAGGTAGCCTCCACCCCTCGCCCCCCACCGCTACATGCACAGGCTAGACGCTACAATGTTGTCGTCTTATTATTAGCCATTAGCCGCAGCTAGTTAATGTTAACCTTATCAGGCATGCTAATCTATTGATTAGGCTACGGTGATCAAACGTCCTCTTTCGCACGGACACGTCCACTTTTCACGTCGTGTCCGGGGCTTCTTTTTTTTTAATGAACTCATAAACATGTCCGCGGTGTTGTTTTTAACGGGACCGCGAACCGTGACGGATTAAATAACTAGACACCGGGGCTGAAGTCCGGACCGGCGCGACCCGACTTCATTCTCGGTCTACTCCTACCGGCCCGTTGAGTTAACTTTATGTAGGAGCCCATACAGAAGCATGGTGATGTAGGAGCTCAGAGGAACAAACAGCAGAAAGAAATTCACCCCACCCCCCCCCCCTCCTCCCCTCCTCCTCCTCCTTGAGAGCAGACAGCAAAGAAGCAGTTGTCTGTGAGTGAAGGAAAGAGACAGTGATTTTTTTTTTTAATTCATTTGGTATTGAAAATGGTATTGAGTATTGAATATTTTCCTGATCCATATTGAGTTGATTGAACATTTTAGTATGGTGACCATGATAGTGACAGAAGGTCAGAATAGAGAAGTTGGTGCCATGAGGGGCTGAAAGATGATGGAGACCAGTATCGATGGAGAAGGGACGAGTTTGGAACACAGAGCTATGCACGGAGAATGTAAAGCCAATCTCTGGTCATTATAGCCCTTCACCCAAAAGAAGTAGCTTTTACTCTGAATACACTTTAAATGAGCTACTTTTTACTTGTACTTGAGTAGATTTTTACACCGGTACTTTTACTTGAGTACAATTTCATCAAGGTAACAGTACTTTTACCTGAGTAGATTTTTTTGGTACTCTTTCCATCCCTCTGGTCTATAGTTGATTATTTTAGCATTCTTACCTCATCAACAGCCCTCTCTACTGCAGCCTCCTTAAACATGCCGCTCTGTGTTTTAGGTCACATATTAATAACACGCTATGCAAAGAAAAATATGGCGCTACCTAATTTGTTTTGGTGCTACTAAATGAAAAACTAGGTGGCACCAGTGCTACCTGTGAAAAAGTTAGTCTGGAGCCCTGCAGATGTGGTGCTGCAGCCTCGGCTTCCAGATGTGGTGCTGCAGCCTCTTCACCAGATGTGTTGCTGCAGCCTCAGCCTCCAGATGTGGTGCTGCAGCCTCTTCACCAGATGTGGTGCTGCAGCCTCGGCCTCCAGATGTGGTGCTGCAGCCTCTTCACCAGATGTGGTGTTGCAGCCTCTTCACCAGATGTGGTGCTGCAGCCTCTTCACCAGATGTGGTGCTGCAGCCTCTTCACCAGATGTGGTGCTGCAGCCTCTTCACCAGATGTGGTGCTGCAGCCTCGGCCTCCAGATGTGGTGCTGCAGCCTTTTCTCCAGATGTGGTGCTGCAGCCTCTTCACCAGATGTGGTGCTGCAGCCTCGGCCTCCAGATGTGGTGCTGCAGCCTCGGCTTCCAGATGTTGCGTTGCAGCCTCGGTTTCCAGATGTTGTGTTGCAGCCTCTTCACCAGATGTGGTGCTGCAGCCTCGGCTTCCAGATGTGGTGCTGCAGCCTCTTCACCAGATGTGTTGCTGCAGCCTCAGCCTCCAGATGTGGTGCTGCAGCCTCTTCACCAGATGTGGTGCTGCAGCCTCGGCCTCCAGATGTGGTGCTGCAGCCTCTTCACCAGATGTGGTGTTGCAGCCTCTTCACCAGATGTGGTGCTGCAGCCTCGGCCTCCAGATGTGGTGCTGCAGCCTTTTCTCCAGATGTGGTGCTGCAGCCTCTTCACCAGATGTGGTGCTGCAGCCTCGGCCTCCAGATGTGGTGCTGCAGCCTCGGCTTCCAGATGTTGTGTTGCAGCCTCGGCTTCCAGATGTGGTGCTGCAGCCTCGGCCTCCAGATGTGGTGCTGCAGCCTCGGCTTCCAGATGTGGTGCTGCAGCCTCGGCCTCCAGATGTGGTGCTGCAGCCTCTTCACCAGATGTGGTGCTGCAGCCTCTTCACCAGATGTGGTGCTGCAGCCTCAGCCTCCAGATGTGGTGCTGCAGCCTCTTCACCAGATGTGGTGCTGCAGCCTCTTCACCAGATGTGATGCTGCAGCCTCTTCACCAGATGTGGTGCTGCAGCCTCTTCACCAGATGTGGTGCTGCAGCCTCTTCACCAGATGTGGTGCTGCAGCCTCTTCACCAGATGTGGTGCTGCAGCCTCTTCACCTGATGTGGTGCTGCAGCCTCGGTTTCCAGATGTGGTGCTGCAGCCTCTTCATCTGATGTGGTGCTGCAGCCTTGGTTTCCAGATGTGGTGCTGCAGCCTCTTCACCAGATGTGGTGCTGCAGCCTCGGCTTCCAGATGTGGTGCTGCAGCCTCGGCCTCCAGATGTGGTGCTGCAGCCTCTTCACCAGATGTGGTGCTGCAGCCTCAGCCTCCAGATGTGGTGCTGCAGCCTCGGCCTCCAGATGTGGTGCTGCAGCCTCGGCCTCCAGATGTGGTGCTGCAGCCTCTTCACCAGATGTGGTGCTGCAGCCTCGGCCTCCAGATGTGGTGCTGCAGCCTCGGCCTCCAGATGTGGTGCTGCAGCCTCGGCCTCCAGATGTGGTGCTGCAGCCTCTTCACCAGATGTGGTGCTGCAGCCTCGGTTTCCAGATGTGGTGTTGCAGCCTCGGTTTCCAGATGTGGTGCTGCAGCCTCTTCACCAGATGTGGTGCTGCAGCCTCGGTTTCCAGATGTGGTGCTACAGCCTCGGCTTCCAGATGTGGTGCTGCAGCCTCGGCCTCCAGATGTGGTGCTGCAGCCTCTTCACCAGATGTGGTGCTGCAGCCTCGGTTTCCAGATGTGGTGTTGCAGCCTCGGTTTCCAGATGTGGTGCTGCAGCCTCGGCTTCCAGATGTGGTGCTGCAGCCTCGGTTTCCAGATGTGGTGTTGCAGCCTCGGTTTCCAGATGTGGTGCTGCAGCCTCGGCTTCCAGATGTGGTGTTGCAGCCTCGGTTTCCAGATGTGGTGCTGCAGCCTCGGCTTCCAGATGTGGTGCTGCAGCCTCAGCTTCCAGATGTGGTGCTGCAGCCTCGGCTTCCAGATGTGGTGCTGCAGCCTCGGTTTCCAGATGTTGTGTTGCAGCCTCAGCTTCCAGATGTGGTGCTGCAGCCTCGGCTTCCAGATGTGCTGCTGCAGCCTCGGTTTCCAGATGTTGTGTCGCAGCCTCGGCTTCCAGATGTGGTGCTGCAGCCTCTTCACCAGATGTGGTGCTGCAGCCTCAGCCTCCAGATGTGGTGCTGCAGCCTCTTCACCAGATGTGGTGTTGCAGCCTCGGTTTCCAGATGTTGTGTTGCAGCCTCGGCTTCCAGATGTGGTGCTGCAGCCTCTTCACCAGATGTGGTGCTGCAGCCTCAGCCTCCAGATGTGGTGCTACAGCCTCGGCTTCCAGATGTGGTGCTGCAGCCTCTTCACCAGATGTGGTGCTGCAGCCTCGGCCTCCAGATGTGGTGCTGCAGCCTCTTCACCAGATGTTGTGTTGCAGCCTCAGCCTCCAGATGTGGTGCTGCAGCCTCTTCACCAGATGTGGTGCTGCAGCCTCAGCCTCCAGATGTGGTGCTGCAGCCTCGGCTTCCAGATGTGGTGCTGCAGCCTCTTCACCAGATGTTGTGTTGCAGCCTCAGCCTCCAGATGTGGTGCTGCAGCCTCTTCACCAGATGTGGTGCTGCAGCCTCGGCTTCCAGATGTGGTGTTGCAGCCTCGGTTTCCAGATGTGGTGCTGCAGCCTCGGCTTCCAGATGTGGTGCTGCAGCCTCGGTTTCCAGATGTGGTGTTGCAGCCTCGGTTTCCAGATGTGGTGCTGCAGCCTCGGCTTCCAGATGTGGTGTTGCAGCCTCGGTTTCCAGATGTGGTGCTGCAACCTCGGCTTCCAGATGTGGTGCTGCAGCCTCAGCTTCCAGATGTGGTGCTGCAGCCTCGGCTTCCAGATGTGGTGCTGCAGCCTCGGTTTCCAGATGTTGTGTTGCAGCCTCAGCTTCCAGATGTGGTGCTGCAGCCTCGGCTTCCAGATGTGCTGCTGCAGCCTCGGTTTCCAGATGTTGTGTTGCAGCCTCGGCTTCCAGATGTGGTGCTGCAGCCTCTTCACCAGATGTTGTGTTGCAGCCTCAGCCTCCAGATGTGGTGCTGCAGCCTCTTCACCAGATGTGGTGCTGCAGCCTCAGCCTCCAGATGTGGTGCTGCAGCCTCGGCTTCCAGATGTGGTGCTGCAGCCTCTTCACCAGATGTGGTGCTGCAGCCTCAGCCTCCAGATGTGGTGCTGCAGCCTCGGCTTCCAGATGTGGTGCTGCAGCCTCTTCACCAGATGTTGTGTTGCAGCCTCAGCCTCCAGATGTGGTGCTGCAGCCTCTTCACCAGATGTGGTGCTGCAGCCTCGGCTTCCAGATGTGGTGTTGCAGCCTCGGTTTCCAGATGTGGTGCTGCAGCCTCGGCTTCCAGATGTGGTGCTGCAGCCTCGGTTTCCAGATGTGGTGTTGCAGCCTCGGTTTCCAGATGTGGTGCTGCAGCCTCGGCTTCCAGATGTGGTGTTGCAGCCTCGGTTTCCAGATGTGGTGCTGCAGCCTCGGCTTCCAGATGTGGTGCTGCAGCCTCAGCTTCCAGATGTGGTGCTGCAGCCTCGGCTTCCAGATGTGGTGCTGCAGCCTCGGTTTCCAGATGTTGTGTTGCAGCCTCAGCTTCCAGATGTGGTGCTGCAGCCTCGGCTTCCAGATGTGCTGCTGCAGCCTCGGTTTCCAGATGTTGTGTTGCAGCCTCGGCTTCCAGATGTGGTGCTGCAGCCTCTTCACCAGATGTTGTGTTGCAGCCTCAGCCTCCAGATGTGGTGCTGCAGCCTCTTCACCAGATGTGGTGCTGCAGCCTCAGCCTCCAGATGTGGTGCTGCAGCCTCGGCTTCCAGATGTGGTGCTGCAGCCTCTTCACCAGATGTTGTGTTGCAGCCTCAGCCTCCAGATGTGGTGCTGCAGCCTCTTCACCAGATGTGGTGCTGCAGCCTCGGCTTCCAGATGTGGTGTTGCAGCCTCGGTTTCCAGATGTGGTGCTGCAGCCTCGGCTTCCAGATGTGGTGCTGCAGCCTCGGTTTCCAGATGTGGTGTTGCAGCCTCGGTTTCCAGATGTGGTGCTGCAGCCTCGGCTTCCAGATGTGGTGTTGCAGCCTCGGTTTCCAGATGTGGTGCTGCAGCCTCGGCTTCCAGATGTGGTGCTGCAGCCTCAGCTTCCAGATGTGGTGCTGCAGCCTCGGCTTCCAGATGTGGTGCTGCAGCCTCGGTTTCCAGATGTTGTGTTGCAGCCTCAGCTTCCAGATGTGGTGCTGCAGCCTCGGCTTCCAGATGTGCTGCTGCAGCCTCGGTTTCCAGATGTTGTGTTGCAGCCTCGGCTTCCAGATGTGGTGCTGCAGCCTCTTCACCAGATGTGGTGCTGCAGCCTCAGCCTCCAGATGTGGTGCTGCAGCCTCTTCACCAGATGTGGTGTTGCAGCCTCGGTTTCCAGATGTTGTGTTGCAGCCTCGGCTTCCAGATGTGGTGCTGCAGCCTCTTCACCAGATGTGGTGCTGCAGCCTCAGCCTCCAGATGTGGTGCTACAGCCTCGGCTTCCAGATGTGGTGCTGCAGCCTCTTCACCAGATGTGGTGCTGCAGCCTCGGCCTCCAGATGTGGTGCTGCAGCCTCTTCACCAGATGTTGTGTTGCAGCCTCAGCCTCCAGATGTGGTGCTGCAGCCTCTTCACCAGATGTGGTGCTGCAGCCTCAGCCTCCAGATGTGGTGCTGCAGCCTCGGCTTCCAGATGTGGTGCTGCAGCCTCTTCACCAGATGTTATGTTGCAGCCTCAGCCTCCAGATGTGGTGCTGCAGCCTCTTCACCAGATGTGGTGCTGCAGCCTCGGCTTCCAGATGTGGTGCTGCAGCCTCGGCTTCCAGATGTGGTGCTGCAGCCTCAGCTTCCAGATGTGGTGCTGCAGCCTCGGCTTCCAGATGTTGTGTTGCAGCCTCGGCTTCCAGATGTGCTGCTGCAGCCTCGGCTTCCAGATGTGCTGCTGCAGCCTCAGCTTCCAGATGTGGTGCTGCAGCCTCGGCTTCCAGATGTTGTGTTGCAGCCTTGGCTTCCAGATGTTGTGTTGCAGCCTCGGCTTCCAGATGTGCTGCTGCAGCCTCTTCACCAGATGTGGTGCTGCAGCCTCGGCCTCCAGATGTTGTGTTGCAGCCTTGGCTTCCAGATGTTGTGTTGCAGCCTCGGCCTCCAGATGTGGTGCTGCAGCCTCGGCTTCCAGATGTGCTCCCAGCTGTGCGCAGGCAGGACGAGCTCTGAGCTTCAGGCAGAGCAGAGACGACACGGTGTCGGAGTCACGGTGCATCAGCGCTGAGCAGCATGTCGGCATCAAACGGGCTTTTATTTTGGCGAGACGCGGCAGACGCTGTGTAGCTCTGCCAGACGAGGCCTCGGGAACATTCAGCTCCGTTTGCATCAGAGTTTCATCAGGTGTTTCCAATCCAGCCCCGGAATCTGAATGACAACAGAGACTGATGTCATCACTGCTGTGTGTGTGTGTGTGTGTGTTTGCTCCTCATCCTCTGCTGTTGATTAGTTTTGTTTATTTCTGTCGTTGAAGATGTTCCCTTCCTTCCTTCTTGACCCAATCTATTCTCTCCCTCTATCTTTCCTTCCCTTTGTCCTTCCTGTCTTCCTTCCTTCCTTGACCCAGGTGGTTAATCTACATTTTTATTGCAGGTTCATGTTTATCTCACTCATATTCAGTATATATACTGTACATCTAAGTATTTTTATTTTATTTTTGAAGTATTTTTCGAGGCCGCCGCTGGAGGTCGTGGTGATAACGACATGGTGCACAGGTGTGTCTGTTGATTTATAACCATGACGTCACAGTAGCTGGTGGCGCGTGCATGCTGCCCCCTGGTGGCTGGTGGATGAAGCTGTCGGTGTTTTCCGTGTGTCGGGCCGTCGTCAGGCGTCGTCGGGCGTCGTCAGCGTCTCTGGGGTTTTTCAGATCAGACTTTTTCTCACCCGGAGGAATTTTTATGGTCGGCTCAGTCTGTAAAAACTATTAACATGGCAGATTTACACCTCACTAAAATTACAGCTGCCCGCCTCCTCCACGCCTCCTCCACGCCGTAACGCTGATCCTTGTTGTGTCGGGGAGGACGGCGACTGTGCAGCGAGGTTAAGACGTTAACGAGGATCAGGCATCGGAGCAGCAGCTGACTGAACTTCCCTTTTCACCATCTGGTCCAGGTTTAGGTTTCTCCCGCTGCGTCTCCGAGGAGGGAAACCTGCAGACAGACGGTTCGTCCTCCTCCCTCCCCAACGCCGTCGTCACCACTTCCTCTCTGCTCTGATTGGCTGCTCTTTTTTTTTTAAGCAACAACAGATTTACTGATTTAAAGTTACAGTCAGGAGTCGGCTACAAAATAAAAGCATGATTTTCTCCGGCCCCACTAAATACTTCAGTAATGTTGTGTTAAGATAAATTCAGCTGAAAATTAATAATGTGACAAGATACGTTATGTTAAGTTAAGTTAAATTAGTTAAGTTAAGATTAAAGGGATAGTTCACCCAAAATTCAAATTTCACTCATCATCTCCTCCCACTCATGTCGACTAAGAGCTGTGAGAATTTTCAGAGTCCTCCGTGTCTTCTCTGAGTTACGGGGGGGTCCACGCAGCAGTATTTGTCCATATAATGGTTGTCAATGGACACCAGGGCCCGTATTCCTAAAGATTCTTAGTGCAAAGAGTTGCTCCTAGTGGCCAAATTCTAAGAAAATTCTTAGAATCATGATGTTTTCTTAGAATTTCCTCCAAAAGTTAAGAGTAGCTCCTAGTAAAGATAAAAGCTATTCCTAAAGCATCCTAGCTCTTAAGAGAGCTCCTAAGGTGGGATCTGTTAAGAGCGGCGAAGAGGACTTTTAGTGGCTTAGGAGTTCCCTAAGCAGAGGACAACATGGTGGACAGAAGAGGCAGGAGAGATATTCTCCAAACACTGGATGACAGTGAATTAATGAAAGGCTACAGATTGTTCCTGTTCCTCTGTCCAGTTGGGTTTCCTTGTTCTTTTCTTCTCCATTGCTGTTCACTGGTTTGTGGTAGATTTCAAAGCCAACCAACACTGCTTCTTAACGGCCGGTCAGCGATCACAGACACTGATGAAAGCTGAACCATTTTACCCTCGTTAAATTGAGTTGAAATGTTGAAAGTTCAAAAATTACTAGCATGGCAATAAATATAAGCAAATAAATATAAGTTTCACTGTGTGAATACTGTGCCAGTTTTCACACATTTTGTACGATAATTTTAAAGTATAGCTTACTATTCATTTAAAAGATATTTTCTTTTACGTGAATTTTTTTTTTTTTAACAATTACACAGTCTGATAACATTAGAATATGATTATCGATTTGAGAGTCCATCCTTTGTAGTAGTATGACCAAAAGTATATTTTTTACCTAGCTTTTTTTAAAGTATGTTTTTTGGGCTTTTTGGCCTTAAATTGACAGATCAATTGAGAGAGAGACAGGAAGAGGCAGAAAGAGGGGGAATGCCATGCAGGATAGGACTGCTCTACCAAAAAGCTGAACACCACCTCTTTATCTAACTTTTCAGGATCAACCAATCACAGCGTTTGAAATGATGACTCATCCCTAGCAACGGGGGTCAACCACACCTCCTCACTAAGATAGGAGTTTCTGTCCACTCCTTGCTAAGAGTTCTCTGAGAGTGTCCTGGAATCACTCCTAAGCTAAGATTCCTTGCTAGGAATTTTTAGGTTAAGATAGGAGCTCTCTGAGAGGATTCTTAGAACCTTTAGGAATACGGGCCCAGGTTTCTTGGTCCAAAAAGACACACCAAAAAACATCCAGATCCCTCCATACTGCTGGTCTGTAATGTCCCTCTGGTGTTGAAGCCCCGACATAGAGCCAGACCCAGAGATTATGAGTGAAATTAGAATTTTGGGTGAACTATCCCTTTAATAAATGATAAAATGTGACAAGATACGTTAAGTTAAGTTAAATTTGTTGAAGGTAAGATAAGATAAGATAGGTTAAGACAAGATACATTAGGTAAGTAAGGTGAAGATAAGTTAAGTTAAACCTAAGCCTTTTGTTCTAAAGCTTCAGGTCGTCCATGTTTGTTGTCCCTCGATGACATCACACGTCACATGGTTAACCGTCTCTCTGCCGCGTTCACTACGGCATCTCCGTCTCACGCCGTCATGTGACTGGTGTTAAACTCTGTGGTCGGACTGCGCCGGATGCAGCAGGAGGTTTTGCGACACGCTGCGACCACAGCGGCATCTGTACACACACACACACAAACACACACACTTCCTCCTGAGTCTGAAGCAATAACAGCGATGTCACCGCCCGGCCCGCCGCCGTGGAAAAAGGCGGGAAAATCCTGCCAACCGTCAAAACCTGAAGTAAAGTGGCGGACTCACCTCAGACGCACTCTCACTTCTTCACCGCGACTCTCGCTTCCTCTGTGGTGACGAGAAACTACACAAGTTTATTTGTCATAAAAGGTCCAAGCCGACACAAACGTTCTCAACGTCACATGATTTACAACGAGGGACGCCAACCGCCACGTAAGATACAGAATCGCCCCGTATGTGGACGCTAAAGGACGTGTCTCCTATTGAACTGATAAGAGACGCACTTTATTTTATATTTATGGGTAACGTATAAAACTGACAACTCCACAACGCTTTGTGAGCTGCACATTCACCACGCTATGAGATAATAACACAACGTTACCACACAGAGTTGTTTTAGAGGGAAATTCATGTAAAACCTCTGATGCACGTTGCCTTCAGGGACAGTTGTTCATCAACAGTCTCTGTATTTCCCTCTAAAACAACTCTGTGTGGTAACGTTGTGTTATTATCTCATAGCCTGGTGAATGTGCAGGTCTCAACTTGTCCACCAGAGCGTTGTGGAGTTGTTGGATTGTGTATTTGATGAGTTTGATGAGGGAAACCAAGAAATCCCATGAGCCTCCGTAGTGTAGCTCTGAGCAGCTCACGGCTCTGCTCCACCGTTCTAAAAATATCTTGCACAATTAAAGGTAACAAACCTACTGCTATGACTATAGGGGTTATGGTGATGGGACAGTTGGACTAAAATGTTGAACTGTCCCTTTAAACTCAAGTCCTGTAGATAGATAAACTACAGTGACAGGAGGGTCATCTGAAAGCAGAGGAGCAGTAGTCGAGGCTTTTACTACTAATCGTGTAAATCCGGCGCTTCGCGGCCTCCAGCGACCTCTGACCTGTGTTTACATGAATTACCACCGCCTCCTCTCCGTGACCTCTCCGTGACCTTTGCAGCAGGTAATCCCGGCCGGTTTACGGAGGATAACGCTGAGCAAAGACGCCGGTGAAGCTAATCCACCCTGACGTAGAGCAGACTCCGCCCGGACCGGTCCTCCTGTCTCTGCAGCAGCGGCGGCGGCTCTGAGAACCGCGGTCTGGATCAAAGTCACTGCAGCAAAGGTTTGCATGGTTTTTGGGAAAGGCCAGAATTTCCATCAAGTCCTCTACATTTTCAATTAGAATCAATAATTTCTGGGATATTTCTATGCAATCCCTTGTTTTATCTTGGCTATGTCTCTCAACATTACTACGAAATTGACCGTTATTTCTAGGATTATGATGCAGTTACTTGGTATTTCTGGACATTATCAGCCTGTAAATCAAAGGGTTGCTGAGTGTTTTAATCAATGTCAGTGTATTGTTAAAGGGAAACAAAGCAGCCGCCTGCAAAAGAACGGGAAACCCAGGAGACTTGAGCTCTCAGACAACTGTTACTTTGTGATGTCACAATGTAACGCACAGAGACCCAGTTGTTGATCCTGTGCTCCAGATTTGAGATGTTTGACGGTTTGATGATTTATGTTTTCGTATATTTTGATCAGAGCGATGAAACGCGACATTGTCACAACGAAAACAACCTCAACGGCTGCTTCCTCTCAGTTCACAGTGTCACACTGCGGTTAACACACACACACACACACACACACACACACACACACACACACACACACACACACACACACACACACACACACTAAGCAGCTCCTGTCTCACTTCCTGTAGTAAAACGGTCGTCTGTTCACCACGGCAACAACATCGACCAAAACAGGAAGCTTCAGCATGACACGGCAAAAAACCACAACAACAGCATGTGACATGTTTGTTTGTTTGTTTGTTTGTCTGTCATGGAGCCGCTCTGAGTGGATCTTCAGCTCCTGGACCAGGGGTCAGAGGTCACATTACATAATACTGTATATAATAATAATATATTAGTGTCCAGAATACGGCTGTCAGTCTTCCCCAAATCAGATTTGAATTTCTAAAATGTTCAAATTATATTATTATTTTTTTAGCTCATTATATAGCTACACCTATACAGTACCAGCTTATTATTAGTCCCACGTCCACTAAAGGGCGTTCACACCAAGTTTTACCAGCTCAATATAAAAAGAAGAGAAATCTAAATATGGAGCAACGGATCAGAGTTGATCAGTGATCAAATGCTCGCTGATCGATCAATAAAAAGAAAAAAATAAGTTGTGTATGTAGTGTAGGAACTGAGCAGCTGTATGAACGGGTAAAGAAAAAGTCACTCATCAAATTTTGTGGGAAGGGCCTATTGAAGGGCCAGAAAGTGGGCGGGGCCTGATGAAGTGCTAGAAAGTGGGCGGGGCCTGTTGAAGTGTCGGAAAGTGGGCGGGGCCTGTTGAAGGGCCATAAAGTGGGCGGGGCCTGTTGAAGGGGCAGAAAGTGGGCGGGGCCTGTTGAAGGGCCATAAAGTGGGCGGGGCCTGTTGACGGGGCAGAAAGTGGGCGGGGCCTGTTGAAGTGTCGGAAAGTGGGCGGGGCCTGTTGAAGGGACAGAAAGTGGGCGGGGCCTGTTGATGGGACAGAAAGTGGGCGGGGCCTGCACATATTTTTTCTGCCATCCTCAGTTGTTGCTCCGTTTGTCGAGAGCTGGAACGAGTCGGAGACACAGAACGACTGATGATGTCATGATGACTCACGGTGGCGCTGCAGTTTGACAGGCTCCTCCCACCTTTCGTTCAGATGTCGTCGCATCTACAGGTGAAAACAAAGACTTAACAGATCATCTTAATCATTGATGAATCAAAACCACACTTGTTTTTTTCCCCATGATCCTCGGTGTTAATGACACGGACGCCTGGACGCTGATGCTCAGCAGCTGTTCCAGACGTTCCAGATGTTCCAGACGTTCCAGACGTTCCCTCTCCTCAGCAGCTCGACGACGACGACGACGTCATGTTTGAACGTTTTCAGCGTCTGAATCGTCATCAAAGAAAAACTGTGTGTTTCATCACATACACAGAGCCGCCGGGCGACAGAGAGAGAGAGAGGGATGATGGAGGTCTGGGCACAGAGATAAAGGAGCACCCCCTCCCTCTACCCCCCTGCCCCCCCCCCTCCATCCTCCTCCCCCAATAACTCTGATCCAACACTCCAACACCAGAGAGACAGAGTGTGAGAGGACCAGGAAAGTAGGACAGAAAGTTAGAGAGAAGAGGAGAGGATGGTTAACCCTTATCTGTCATCTTCACACTGACCCAGAACAACAACAACAACCACAACAACAACAACCACAACAACCACAACAACAACAACAACCACAACAACAACAACACATTAATCAATCAGATCAATCATTGAGCTCTGACGCCTCAAAGATCGATCTGACTCATGTCTGTTTGTTTGTTTGTTTGTTTGTTTGTTTACGTCTCTTCCGTCCTGTTGTGTTTGTGTGTCTGTGTGACCTCTGACCTCTGTCTCCATGGTTACAATCAGCTGGTCACAGTGTTCTGTCGGGGGGGGGCAGGAGAGGAGGAGGAAGAAGAGGAGGAGGAGAACAATAAGAGTCTCCATCATCCTCTGACCTCTGACCTCTGTTTCCACCTCGTCGTCATAGAAACCTGATCTGATGTCACCAAACAGTGTGTGTGTGTGTGTGTGTGTGTGTGTGTGTGTGTGTGTGTGTGTGTGTGTGTGTGTGTGTGTGTGTACAGGCTCATTTTGTCACGATGTTTATTTATGGCTCAACACTCGACGGTCACACTTACTGAATGTGTGTGTGTGTGTGTGTGTGTGTGTATCAAACAGGTAAAGTAAAGGTCATCACCAGGCGCTGTGCGTGTGTTTGTCTGTAAACACCAGGCTGTTGCTGAGGGTCTCTGAGGCTATTTTAAGATGAACACACACACACACACACACACACACACACACACACACACACACACACACACACACACACACACACACCCTGCACCCAGTCTATGTATAAAGGTAGATGTTTGTGTTAAAGCTCCGTACAGAAGGCTATGAAGGGGAACTGGTGAACAGGTTTTAATCTCTGGGGTTGTTTTTTATTATTAATCCTCTTTGTTCTATAAAAAGAGAAAAAATCTGAGTCGTGTTTGATCTTCACACCATCATCATCATCATCATCATCATCATCATCATGAAAATAAAGCTACAAACAGAACTGATCATTTTGACTCCAACGTTTATGCTGTTTATTTATTTTGACTTCATCTGTTTATTATAACATTTCATTTATCGGTGCAGAGCGACCGTCGTCTGCTGACCGGCCTCAGCACGATGCTTCCAGGAAACACACACACACACACACACGCACACACACACACACACACACGCAGACCTATTATCAGTCAGTGGTGTGTGTGTGTGATGCAGCAGCTGAATGAGGAGTCTGGTTTATCTCCTGGGGGGAGGGGGGCGGGGGAGGGGGGGGGATTAAAGAGGAGGATCAGAGCTGAAAGGAGAACTCCTCCTCTTCCACTCCACCTGCAGGAAGCAGCAGGTGAGGTCTGCTTTGATTATCTGCAGCATCTGATCCCTGATCGTTAACGCTGAGCCCCAGTGCATGCTGGGAGCAAACGTGATGGACCGACCTCACTTCCTGCTCCTCCAGGTGAAGAGACACCACAGCTGTTTTGATCTCAGAGGCTCTCTTAAATATGGCCGACAGATGGAGCCTCGTCTCCCTTGGCAACATCAACATATCCCATTAAGGCTGCAACTACCGATTATTTTTTATTATCGATTAACCTGTCGATTATTGTTTGGTCAATAAAGTGTTAAAAAATGATTAAAAACATTAGTCAGTGTTTCCCAAACCACCAGACGACGTCGACGTGCACAAACCAAAGAGAGACTCAGTTTATCGTCATAAAGGAACAAAGAAATGATAAATGATAAATAAATGAATATTGTTTGATAACCGACTAATTGTTGCAGCTCTATATCCCATGATGCATTGCATGCAGGTGAAAAAAAGCAAGCGGGCATTTAATCAGGACTATGAGTCAGAGGTTAATATGATGTGTTAGATGATCCGGACCAAACAGCAGCTGCACCAGAACCAGAACCAGAACCTGGACCTGGACTTGGACCAGGACCAAGGTCTCAGGTCTGTTCCACCGTCTCTGCTGAGTCAACGCGGCGTTGGCGGCGTTCCCACGCTCCTGATAGTGTTTCCTGCTGGTCCGGGTCGACCCGGTGTCACAGAGCAGAGCGGCGTGTCCTTCACAGACACCTGCTGCTGTTTACCTGCCCCCCCCCCCCCCCCCCCCCCCCCCCCGACCCCCCTGCAGCCAGTTCCCCGACATCATCTGAGCTAAACTGAGCGTCTGGTAACCTGAGGCCTTGGTGGGGGGGGTTGCAGGGTTAAGGCAGCACTGACCCCCCCCCCCACCCCACACACACACACACACACACACACACACACGTGGTCTAAATATAACTGAGTGGTTTACATGAGCTTCACCCGCTCCGGTTACCACGACACCCGATGCGGCCATGTGCTGCGAGCTGCAGGGGAACACGTGGAGGTCGAGTGTGTCGGTGGCGGCGGCGGCGTGAACACGTCCACACATGTCAGAGCTCGGCCTCCATTCACAGGTCGCTGTCAGACTGCTGAGTCATGACACGTTATAGCAGACCTGGTACTTCTGGACTGAGGCTATCCCAGCATGCACTGCAGCCAGGGCGCCGAGGGCAGGCAGTCTTTTTCACATATTACATGATAATACGCTAATAGTTCCTTTTTACTGACCTGTCATTGTGTTGTTCACTCATCATGTAGCAGTAGCTGACATCGTTGCTGATTTGACAGAACTTGACTCCGCCCCTTTTAGGAGACCAGCAGATCATGACTCCGCCCCCTTTAGGAGACCGGCAGACCGTGACTCCGCCCCCTTTAGGAGACCGGCAGACCGTGACTCCGCCCCCTTTAGGAGACAACAGACCATGACTCCGCCCAATTTAGGAGACCAACAAATCATGACTCCGTCCCTTTAGGAGACCAGCAGACCGTGACTCCACCCCTTTCAGGAGACAAGTAGACCGTGACTCCGCCCCATTTAGGAGACCAGCAGACCGTGACCCCGCCCCCTTTAGGAGACAACAGAACGTGACTCCGCCCCCTTTAGGAGACCAGCAGACCGTGACCCCGCCCCCTTTAGGAGACAACAGAACATGACTCCGCCCCCTTTAGGAGACCAGCAGACCAACAACTAACATGTTAACTAATGTTCGTAACCTTAGATACGACTGTTAGCCATGTAAAAAAGAAAATATAGATATCTCACTTTGCTCTATGGACATCTTCAATACACCCACACACATGATCACAAAACGAGGTGGGGGGGACGGGTGACCACGCCCACTTTAGGAGACAGGAAGTGAAGCCGAACCATTTCATACCATTAGTGCAGCTTGTAGTGAGACTTCTTGATAGTAATTGAGAATCTTTGGCTTAAGGTTTTCTACCTTTAGCTTTAAAGTTAGTTTACACTTTGTTAGTGTTAGCGAAAGTCTATCTTCAACGTTATAGCCGATGTCCGTTTTTCCGTTGCTGTGCTTTGAGTTCTCAGAGCCACCGTAGTTCTGTGGCGGTTTGGTGTATCGGTGCGTTACAGTGAGGATGTTCAGCTACAGATGTTGTTGTCTCGCTCATGAGCCGTCACAGAGCTAAAGGCTAAAGTTAGTGCGTCCTGGCAGGAATGTGTGCTGACGACGACGCTGTGCAGTATCATGGGAGCCCAAAGGTCAGAGGTGTCTGGTTCTGGTTCTGGTTCTGGTTCTGGTCCAGCTCTCTGTGGTTCCTTCCTCTCATGTTTGTATTGTACATCTATATTTATTTATTCATTGATACTGTGTGTTTACTGTTATTTACTGCTTCACCCGCCGAGCTCAAAGAAATGAGGGCAAAATTAAGCTGAGAGCGTTTGACACAGGCCTGATTTTAAAAAGAGGAAAATAAATCAGCTTCTCCTCCTCTGTGATATTAAAGTAGGTCAGAGAGTAAACAAGTAAACAGAGTGTTTACTGCAGCCAGCTCGCAGCACAACATCTGACATGATGAAGGAAATAATTCAGCAGAGGAAGAAAGTTCACTTCAGTTTACAGCCTCGTATCGGAGGACTTTTATTTTGTTAACGGACCGTGTGTGTGTGTGTGTGTGTGTGTGTGTGTGTGTGTGTCTTTTTCTGGAAACTCAGAGTTAAATTTAAAACAAACATTTGAAGCCTCTGAACTGGTGAAACCTAAAACCTCCAGTACCCTTAACACACACACTGTGAGGGGGGGGGGTTACACTGTCAGCTGTGGGGGGTTATTTATAGTCTCCCTCCTTCTCTGGTTCACGTTACACACCAGTCTACCCAGTAACCCCCCCGGTCCAGTGTGTACAGTGTGTGTTCACTTTAAAACTGTTTCTCAACTACATCCTGGTCCTGGACCCTAGTCCTGGTCTCTGGACTCTGGACTCTGGCTTAGACTAGACTCTAGACTCTGGTTTCTGGACTCTGGTCTCTTCCTCGCTGGGGGAGGAAACACATGGATGAACAGATTCAGTATCAGAGTCGAGCAGGAAAGATTAAACTGTAACATCCCATAATATGTAAACACAGAACATACACACATACACATGTATTAATATGTATGATAGTAACACATGAACTCTGCATCTCTCTCTGTTGGCAGAGTTCCCAGACTCAGATCCCCCCCCCCCAATCTAAACATATCCTGCTGGATAAGTTTCCATCAGCCTCCGACTGACACCACAGCTTTTTTTCCTCTTCCCACAAAACCTGATCCCTCCATCCCATCACGGAGGAAGGAGTGTGTGTGTGTGTGTGTGTGTGTGTGTGTGTGTGTGTGTGTGTGTGTGTGTGTGTGTGTGTGTGTGTGTGTGTGTGTGTGTCGGGGGGGGAGGGGGGCTCCTCCATGAATCATGGCTGGGAACCAGATGTTCGGCCTCCAATGACAGAGGAGACTCAGGCTGTTATTAGAGCAGAGCTGGGAAACACTGAGAGCATGTGGAGCTGCTGGGGTCGCACAGGAGGCCCCGCCCACAACGACCAGGCCCCGCCCACCACGACCAGGCCACGCTCACCACGACCAGGCCACGCCCACCACCGGGATCAGGTAAAACTGGATCAACACAGGAGCCACCGGTATCTGATTAAAGCCAATCAGGAGGCAATTAAAGCGAGGGACCAGTCAATAAAGCGAAGGACCGGTCGATAAAGCGAGGGACCGGTCGATAAAGCGAGGGACCAGTCAATAAAGCGAGGGACCGGTCGATAAAGCGAGGGACCAGTCAATAAAGCGAGGGACCGGTCGATAAAGCGAGGGACCAGTCAATAAAGCGAGGGACCAGTCAATAAAGCGAGGGACCGGTCGATAAAGCGAGGGACCGGTCGATAAAGCGAGGGACCAGTCAATAAAGCGAGGGACCGGTCGATAAAGCGAGGGACCAGTCAATAAAGCGAGGGACCGGTCAATAAAGCGAGGGACCAGTCAATAAAGCGAGGGACCAGTCAATAAAGCGAGGGACCAGTCAATAAAGGGAAGGACCGGTCAATAAAGTGAGGGACCAGTCAATAAAGCGAGGGACCAGTCAATAAAGCGAGGGACCAGTCAATAAAGCGAGGGACCAGTCAATAAAGCGAGGGACCAGTCAATAAAGCGAGGGACCAGTCAATAAAGTGAAGGACCGGTCAATAAAGCGAGGGACCGGTCAATAAAGCGAGGGACCAGTCAATAAAGGGAAGGACCAGTCAATAAAGTGAAGGACCAGTCAATAAAGCGAGGGACCAGTCAATAAAGCGAGGGACCAGTCAATAAAGCGAGGGACCGGTCGATAAAACGAGGGACCGGTCGATAAAGCGAGGGACCAGTCAATAAAGGGAAGGACCAGTCAATAAAGTGAAGGACCAGTCAATAAAGCGAGGGACCAGTCAATAAAGCGAGGGACCGGTCGATAAAGCGAGGGACCAGTCAATAAAGCGAAGGACCAGTCAATAAAGCGAGGGACCAGTCAATAAAGCGAAGGACCGGGCAATAAAGTGAAGGACCAGTCAATAAAGTGAAGGACCGGTCAATAAAGTGAAGGACCGGTCAATAAAGGGAAGGACCAGTCAATAAAGCGAGGGACCGGTCGATAAAGCGAGGGACCAGTCAATAAAGTGAAGACCAGTCAATAAAGTGAAGGACCAGTCAATAAAGTGAGGGACCGGTCGATAAAGCGAGGGACCGGTCGATAAAGCGAGGGACCAGTCAATAAAGCGAGGGACCGGTCGATAAAGCGAGGGACCAGTCAATAAAGCGAGGGACCGGTCGATAAAGCGAGGGACCAGTCAATAAAGCGAGGGACCAGTCAATAAAGTGAAGGACGAGTCAATAAAACGAGGGACCGGTCGATAAAGCGAGGGACCAGTCAATAAAGGGAAGGACCAGTCAATAAAGCGAGGGACCAGTCAATAAAGCGAGGGACCGGTCGATAAAGCGAGGGACCAGTCAATAAAGCGAAGGACCAGTCAATAAAGCGAGGGACCAGTCAATAAAGCGAAGGACCGGGCAATAAAGTGAAGGACCAGTCAATAAAGTGAAGGACCGGTCAATAAAGTGAAGGACCGGTCAATAAAGGGAAGGACCAGTCAATAAAGCGAGGGACCAGTCAATAAAGCGAGGGACCAGTCAATAAAGCGAGGGACCGGTCGATAAAGCGAGGGACCAGTCAATAAAGCGAGGGACCAGTCAATAAAGCGAGGGACCAGTCAATAAAGTGAAGGACCAGTCAATAAAGCGAGGGACCGGTCAATAAAGCGAGGGATCGGTCAATAAAGCGAGGGACCAGTCAATAAAGCGAGGGACCGGTCGATAAAGCGAGGGACCAGTCAATAAAGCGAGGGACCGGTCGATAAAACGAGGGACCGGTCGATAAAGCGAGGGACCGGTCAATAAAGGGAAGGACCAGTCAATAAAGCGAGGGAGCAGTCAATAAAGCGAGGGACCAGTCAATAAAGTGAAGGACCAGTCAATAAAGCGAGGGAGCAGTCAATAAAGTGAGGGACCGGTCAATAAAGCGAGGGATCGGTCAATAAAGTGAGGGACCAGTCAATAAAGTGAGGGACCAGTCAATAAAGTGAAGGACCAGTCAATAAAGCGAGGGACCGGTCAATAAAGTGAAGGACCAGTCAATAAAGTGAAGGACCAGTCAATAAAGTGAGGGACCAGTCAATAAAGTGAAGGACCAGTCAATAAAGCGAGGGACCGGTCAATAAAGTGAAGGACCAGTCAATAAAGTGAAGGACCAGTCAATAAAGCGAGGGACCGGTCAATAAAGCGAGGGATCGGTCAATAAAGCGAGGGACCAGTCAATAAAGCGAGGGACCAGTCAATAAAGTGAGGGACCAGTCAATAAAGGGAAGGACCAGTCTTTTATCTTGAGGGACCGGTCAATACAGCGAGGATCGGTCAATAAAGCGAGGGACCAGTCAATAAAGTTGAAGGACAGTCAATAAGCGTTTGTGGACCAGTCAATAAAGTGAAGGACCAGTCAATGTGTTGCAAGGGACCAGTCAATAAAGTGAAGGATGATGTCAATTATTTGGGGACCAGTCAATAAAGCGAGGGACCGGTCAATAAAGCAAGGGACCAGTCAATAAAGCGAGGGACCAGTCAATAAAGCAAGGGACCAGTCAATAAAGCGAGGGACCAGTCAATAAAGCAAGGGACCAGTCAATAAAGTGAAGGACCAGTCAATAAAGCAAGGGACCAGTCAATAAAGCGAGGGACCAGTCAATAAAGTGAAGGACCAGTCAATAAAGCAAGGGACCAGTCAATAAAGCGAGGGACCAGTCAATAAAGGGAAGGACCAGTCAATAAAGCGAGGGACCGGTCAATAAAGCGAGGGATCGGTCAATAAAGCGAGGGACCAGTCAATAAAGCGAGGGACCAGTCAATAAAGTGAAGGACGAGTCAATAAAGCGAGGGACCAGTCAATAAAGTGAAGGACCAGTCAATAAAGCAAGGGACCAGTCAATAAAGCGAGGGACCAGTCAATAAAGCAAGGGACCAGTCAATAAAGCGAGGGACCAGTCAATAAAGCAAGGGACCAGTCAATAAAGTGAAGGACCAGTCAATAAAGCAAGGGACCAGTCAATAAAGCGAGGGACCAGTCAATAAAGTGAAGGACCAGTCAATAAAGCGAGGGACCAGTCAATAAAGCGAGGGACCAGTCAATAAAGTGAAGGACCAGTCAATAAAGTGAAGGACCGGTCAATAAAGCGAGGGACCGGTCAGAGATGTCAAACAGGCTCTTACGTAGAGTCTTGGGTTTAGTTGTTTAGTATTTCGTGGCCGATGACAGACGAGGCGTTCACTGCCCTAGTTCACAGTCAGACAGAGGAGGTGATTTCATCCATCATGTGAACTGTGGCTGGTTCTCCCCCCTCCTAAAAATAGACGGCGGGGAGGCAGAGGAGGAACACATTAATCATGGAGAGGAAGGAGGAGGAGGGGGACGGGGGGGACGGGGATGGGGGGGGGGGCATACAGTTGGATTAAAATGATTTCAATTTCAAAATAAAACATCAACACCAGCTTTTATCTTGATATTCACACAGCAGAGAGAAACATCTGGAAGGTTTTACTGCCCTCACGCACACACAGATGTTGCCACATGTGTGTTGTAAAGCCCAGATATGGTTTGTGTTTACTTCACAGAGCGAAGGTCGAGGTGTGTTTTGGACACCTGTGTTAGGCTCCACCCCCTCAGTCGTATGATGATGCATTATTTGGATTGTGTATTTGATGAGTTTGATGAGGGAAACCAAGAAATCCCATAATGAGCCTCCGTAGCGTAGCTCTGAGCAGCTCACGGCTCTGCTCCGCCGTTCTAAAAATAGCTTGCACCGACAATTAAAGGTAACGAACCTACTGCTATGACTATAGGGGTTATGGTGATGGGACAGTTTGACTAAATGTTGAACTGTCCCTTTAAGGTGGAGGCTCTGCGTGACCTCTGCTGATGATATAAACACACTTGATCATTTACTCGTGAGAGTGGAGATAAAAGCAGACGTCAGCACACACACATCAAATACAGCGGCGGTAGGTGGTGTGTGTGTGTGTGCGTGTGTGTGTGTGCGTGTGTGTGTGTGTGTGTGTGTGTGTGTGTGTGTGTGTCGGGGTTCAAAGGTGGAGCTCTGACTCAGGAGACGACCTGAACGCTGAGTGGATCCTGGTGTAAAGAGGCCGAGCAGCTGTTACACATTTACTCATCCCTTCATCAGGAGGGGAGGGGGGAGGGGGGGGGGGGTAATTACAAAGCACATCAGAGGAAGAACCCTCACACACACACACACACACACCGTCAGCTCCACCCTGCGCTGCACCAACCTCTGTATTAGAGCTGATCTGAGAGCAGGAAGACGGAGGAAAGTGTTGCATTCACTTGAGTCTTTGATCTTTTGGTTTGATTGTCGGGTTATTATTTCGATTATTTCTGTTTTTCTGATGAATTTATTTTATTTGTTTGTTTTTTTGAATATTTTTTCTGTTTTTCTTACTAATTTTTTTCTGACTCACCTTAAGAGATTTCAAAATCCCACATTCTGTAATAACAGGTCGTTTCCTTTCAATGTAAATCTGACTTTACTGGGAACACAGTGATAACCAGACTGTGTATTTTATGGAGCATATCCATGGATGTATGTGAAGCAATGTAAAAAAAAAAGCGCCTTTACTCATGTCTTCACTCTGAGATCTAACAGGTCTGTGATGAAGTGGAGGCGTCGCTGCAGCCGTTAAACGTTACTTCTCGCGGGATTTTGAAATCTTTGAAAAAGTCAGAAAAAAAATCAGTCAGAAAAACAGAAATAATAACCCCCCCAAAACAAACCAAAGAATAAATGACTCAGTGAATGCAACACGCTTTCACACAAAACAAATAAAACCCATCCCCAGAAACCTGCCGCGGTGCATTATGGGATACCTCAGGGCTCAGAGCTGGATCCTCTTCTATTGGATCAACACACGTTGGTTCAACTCCTGACCCCGACACACACACACACACACACACACACACAGTGTGAACAGGAAGTTGACTTTGATGTTTTATCGTGTTTCCTTCTTCCTGATGATGTCACTTTTCCAAACACCTGACCTTTATACTGAAGGAGCTTTAACACAAACATCTACCTTTGTTTTCCAGGTTTTAAGGAGAAACACCTCTTTATTGTCAGACCCCTTAAGATGAACTTGTTCCTTTATTTTGAAGTTGCATCCATCCCAAATGTTCCCTTTAGTTTTCAAGGTTCCATTAACACAAACATCTACCTTTCGTTTTTTGAAGCAGCTTCAGACATCGACAAGAAACCTACAACTAAGCTGCTGTTAGTCTTAGTTTTTTGAACAAACATCTACCTTTATTTTGTAAGAGCTTCAACACAAACATCTACCTTTATTTTGAACAGCTCATTGACACAGATCCATCTACCTTTATTTTGAAGGAATCTTTAACACAAACATCTACCTTTGAGCAAACATCTACCTTTATTTTGAAGGAGATCCAGATCCAATCCAGAGATCGACCTTTATTTTGAAGGAGCTTCAACACAAACATCAAAGGCTTTATTTTGAAGGCAGCTGCTGAGTCTGAACACAAACATCTACCTAAAATTTTGGAAGTTTCAGCTCAACCACCTGTTGCAAACATCTACCTTTATTTTGAAGGAGCTTTAACACAAACATCTACCTTTATTTTGAAGGAGCTTTAACACAAACATCTACCTTTATTTTGAAGGAGCTTTAACACAAACATCTACCTTTATTTTGAAGGAGCTTTAACACAAACATCTACCTTTATTTTGAAGGAGCTTTAACACAAACATCTACCTTTATTTTGAAGGAGCTTTAACACAAACTTCTACCTTTATTTTGAAGGAGCTATAACACAAATGTCTACTTTTATTTTGTAGGAGCTTCAACACAAACATCTACCTTTATTTTGAAGGAGCTTCAACACAATCATCTACCTTTATTTTGAAGGAGCTTTAACACAAACGTCTACCTTTATTTTGAAGGAGCTTTAACACAAACATCTACCTTTATTTTGAAGGAGCTTTAACACAAACATCTACCTTTATTTTGAAGGAGCTTTAACACAAACATCTACCTTTATTTTGAAGGAGCTTTAACACAAACATCTAGCTTTATTTTGAAGGAGCTTCAACACAAACATCTACCTTTATTTTGAAGGAGTTTAACACAAACATCTACCTTTATTTTGAAGGAGCTTTAACACAAACATCTACCTTTATTTTGAAGGAGCTTTAACACAAACATCTACCTTTATTTTGAAGGAGCTTTAACACAAACATCTACCTTTATTTTGAAGGAGCTTCAACACAAACATCTACCTTTATTTTGAAGGAGCTTTAACACAAACATCTACCTTTATTTTGAAGGAGCTTTAACACAAACGTCTACCTTTATTTTGAAGGAGCTTTAACACAAACGTCTACCTTTATTTTGAAGGAGCTTCAACACAAACATCTACCTTTATTTTGAAGGAGCTTTAACACAAACATCTACCTTTATTTTGAAGGAGCTTTAACACAAACATCTACCTTTATTTTGAAGGAGCTTTAACACAAACATCTACCTTTATTTTGAAGGAGCTTTAACACAAACGTCTACCTTTATTTTGAAGGAGCTTCAACACAAACATACCTGGTCTAGATCCAGGTCTAGATCCAAAAGGGAAATCCAGTTGATCTAAAATAAAAACCTTCTACTTACATGTGACGATGGTCCAGATGAACCACCAGGACCCGGTCCAGGCTGATGTTGCCTAGCAACAGAACCCTGGTCCTGGCCGACCCGTCAGGTGTGTGTGTCTGTTCAGCGTGTGTGTGTGTGTGTGTGTGTGTGTGTGTGTGTGTGTGTGTGTGTGTGTGTGTGTGTGTGTGTGTGTGAACACAGCTGAGTGTTGTTTGTTGTTCTGTCGCCAACGAGTTCAAGACGTGTTTCCTCCTCATCCTGGACTTCAGAGGCCGGAACCAGGAGGAGGAGGAGGAGGAGGAGGGGGGGGGGGGGTCTGGGTGAGAGACAGCTGAACAAATAGAAAGAGAGGAGGGAAGAGGGGGAGGAGGAGGAGGGGGGGGGGGGGGGGGGGTGATGGTGCCACGTAATGTGAGGCAGCGGCTCCGCAGGTCGACTGGAGTCGGGTTTCTGAGAGATGAAGGAGGAAGAACAGGAATCTGAGGGGGGGGGGGGGTCTGGATCTGGTCTGGTCTGGGTGGGTGGGGGGGGGGGGTCTGGATCTGGTCTGGTCTGGGGGGGGGGGGGGGGGGTCTGATTGGCCGACAGACATCAAAGGCAGCAGAGAGAAGAAGGTTTAACTCGTTGTTTCTCCTCTGTCTTGTGAGAGTGAAACCTCCTCTGCTCTGGAGGGAGGGGGGGGGGGGGGGGAGTCCAGACATCCCATAATCTTCCTCTCCAAGTCAGTGTAACCATCAGTCAATTCAATATGTCGAACAGAAACTGAGGAGATCAACGTCAACGTCACCTTCATTCATTTACAACAGTTAAGATGGATGGGCTTTTATTTTGGCGGGGGATCCTGCCCCACCAAAATAAAAGCACTTCATGGTTTAACAAAGTCTCTGGTTGCTGTTGCTGCTGCTGATCAGTCTGTTTCTTTCATTTCACGGATTGATCAGACAGATGTTGTGCAGCTGTGTTTTCATTTCCAGGCCGTTAGTGACATCATCATGTTTACAAATAAACAATAAACATCAGCGTCATAGTGATGTCATAAAAACAACAGATTACTCATCAAAACTTTTCATGCTTTGAGTTTGTTGGTGAAGAACAGATGTGATGACGTCATTAACGGCCTGAAAATTAAAGGGTTTTTTTTTATCACTGTTGATTTCACTTTATGAAAAAAGATCCGCTACCTTAAAGGGATAGTTCAACATTTTTGTCAATTCATGTAAAACCTCTGATGCACGTTGCCTTCAGGGACAGTTTTTCATCAACAGTCTCTGTATTTCCCTCTAAAACAACTCTGTGTGGTAACGTTGTGTTATTATCTCATAGCGTGGTGAATGTGCAGGTCACAACTTGTCCACCAGAGCGTTGTGGAGTTGTTGGATTGTGTATTTGATGAGTTTGATGAGGGAAACCAAGAAATCCCATAATGAGCCTCCGTAGCGTAGCTCTGAGCAGCTCACGGCTCTGCTCCACCGTTCTAAAAACAGCTTGCACCGACAATTAAAGGTAACGAACCTACTGCTATGACTATAGGGGTTATGGCGATGGGACAATTTGACTAAAATGTTGGAACTATCCCTTTAAATAAAGTCAATCTGAACCTGAATGTGACGTCACAGCCAGAGAGGATCCAGATGTTTGGACTCGTCTGCTGCAGCTGGGAGGCAGGAAGGGGTTAACGTTCCTGCCGCTGCTCTGAATGGAGGCCGGAGTAAACACACACACACACACACACACACACACACACACACACACACACACACACACACACACACACACACACAGGCTTCCATTCATGACCAACCTTGAACAGTGGAAGACGAAGAAGAGGAGGAAGAGGAAGGAGGGGGGAGGTGGTGGAGGGGGGGTGGGGGGGGGACTCAGGAATTCCACTGAGGAGCATGTGACCCCCCCCGAGCAACGCAACACAAACCCCCCCCCCATTAAACCCCCCCCCCCCGTTTCTTTTCTTCCTCCTCCACCGACGACAAAAAGATCCGCCTTCAAAATAAAAGCCCCTTTAGATCTGAACTGTCACTTTATTTTGTACTACATGGGGGGAGGAGGAGGGGGGGGGGGGGGGGGGGTAAGGGGGGGGGTTATTGTCAGGGGGGTTAGCTGGAAACACACCGACTATTTTTAGCCCCCCTCCTCCTCCTCCTCCTCCCCCCAACACACACACACCTCTCCCTCTCTAATCTACAGTAGTGGTTATGTAACACCCCCCCCCCCCTCCCTCTCTCCCCCCCTCCCTCCTGTTCCCTGGAAGCCGGTTGGTTGCCGTGGTGACGTCACCGCTCGCTGACTCACACATTACAAAGACGCGGAGACACTGAGGAGGTTTTTTTTTATCACAACGTCTCAAACTGTATTTGGCAACAAGTGCATCAACATGAAACAGCTACAGAGTCAAGTGCTTCCTCTTCTTCTTCTTCTTCTTCTTCTTCTACTGGCTGAGCAGGGCACGTGCACGCCACACCGGACACGTGCACGTCGTCTCACCTGCTGCTCCGCAAAAAAAAAAAATATATACATATATATGTATATATATATGTATATAGAAACACAATGTATTGAAAAAGAAAAGTCATAGAAGTCCACAGCCACGTGGTTCCCTTGTGTCCAGTATGTACACGTCACGTCCCAGTTTGGATCCATTAAAGGGTAATTGCTGTTTTTTTTTCACATTCTGGACCTTATTTCTAGCGTAAAATCCGATAATTTCCTCCCCCAGGTAACGCAGCCTCTAAATAACACATGAGCTGCAGAGAAACTCCTTCATTTCACCAGTATTTAGCTCTGATAGGCTAATGCTAACAGCATCCGGGGTCTGTAGGTCGACCTGCTGACCTCTGACCTGGATGATGTCATCTCCGAGCGCCACATGGCTCATTCTGAGAATAATCGTTATTCTGACGAGTCGGAAACACGCAGAAACGACCCGTAGCGTTAGCGTTAGCAACAGAGATGACATCATCCAGGTCAGAGGTCAGCAGGTCGACCTACAGACCCCGGATGCTATTAGCATTAGCCTATCAGAGCTAAATACTGGTGAAATGAAGGAGTTTCTCTGCAGGTCATGTGTTATTTAGAGGCTGCAGACACCAACGTTACCTGGGGGAGGAAAAGATCGGATTTATGATAGAAATAAGGTCCAGATTGTAAAAAAAAAGGGGGAATTATCCTTTAATTATTAATCCAAATAAAAAACAGGAGTTCATGTAGTTTTGTTTCACGGGTCCCGCTCCTTTTTGACCTTAATGTCTCCGGCGAGGATGGTGGCGATCTCGCCCTGCATGAAGGCCCAGGGCACGTTGGAGCCGACCAGCGGGCAGCGCTCGCCGCTGGGGCAGTACACCTCGCCGGTGGCGCCCTGCTGCTTGATGCTCTCGCGGCTGCACGGGAAGCAGAACTTGTGCGACGGCACCGACGGACACTGGACGAAGTGCGTGTCCTCCAGCCGCTCGTGGCACAGCGTGCAGCAGAGCGGCGCGCTGCCCGGCGGCGGCGGCACCGAGCTCGAGTCCGGGAGGCTCTGCTGGGGCGGCGGCGGGGGCAGCGCCGGGTCCATGGCGCTCACCAGCCGGCGCTGGGACGGAGACAGCGAGGAGGAGGAGGAGGACGAGGACGAGGAGGTGGAGTGGACCTGGTCCTTGGGAGAACCGGCGTTGTCGGTGGCGAGGATGAGCGCCGCCATGGGCGACTGGCCGTTCTGCTGCGCCGCCGCCGCCGCCGCCTCCGGGGGCGTGGTGCGGGAGGAGGAGGAGGAGGGGGGGGCGGCGGCCGAGGAGGAGAAGCCTGGAGGCATCTTCAGCGCCTCGGAGTGGGGGGGCAGCCACGGCGGCCCGTCACCGCCGTTCAGCTTCGCCGCTCCGCCCTCGCCGTCCGGCTCCGGGGACGCCTTCCGCTTCAGGCCGCGAGGGGCGTGTTTCCCCCGGTCTGTGGAGGGAGGAGGGGGAGGGGGGGGGTTAACACAACCACCACTACACACACTGTACACACTGTACACACACACACACGCTGCTGTGTGAATAACGGCACAGGAAGTTTCTCTCCCTCTGTCCTTTTATCTCGGCGTGCAGCGAGGTGAACGGGTGCGTGACCGCGTGCAGCACAAAACACACACACACACACACACACACCAACATAAACACACGTAGGGTTGCAAACTTTACATGGGAATTAAGAGGAATATATGGGAATTAACGGGAATAACTATGAAATTTACTAAACTGAAGGTCGGCCTTTAACAGGAAACTTAAATATAGTTTTAAATATATTATAGAATATTATCTCGTCTTGGCTCAAACAACCAGATTTAACTCGACTCAACACTTGATAAAGTTAATAAACCTGTTGAAATGTCATGTTTTATTTGTATTATTTCATCGTCTGCTGACGACTAAAATAAATACTTACATGATACACTTTGTTTAAATTACCCACAATTTCCAGTTATTTCCCATAATTTCCAATTTGGAAGTTCTACTCACAGATCAATCTGGTATTATTTTACATCGATGACAAAACTAAATAATGAGTAGATAATGAGTGCAATTTCAATTTTGAGTGAACTATCCCTTTAAATTACAACCAATTCCCATAGATTCCCATAATTCCCATGGAAAGTTTCCAATTTGGACATTTTCAGCCCTGAACACGCGCTGCCACATTATCTCATTTCCTGTTGCCATAGCAGCAGCGGTGCAGCCGTACGTACCTGTCTTGGACGACGTGGCCCCGGGTTCGAACCCCATCATGACCCGCTGCTGCATGGCGGCCTGCTGCTCCTTCTTGAACCGGCTGTCGAAGCTGTGCAGCGCCATGATGTCCCGCACCGTCTTGCCCCCCTTGCCCCCCCCCACCACCCACTCCTTGTGTCCGTCCTGCAGCTCCGACAGCCCGTCCGCCGCTGTCCGGTGCTGCTGCTGCTGCTGCTGCTGCTTGTCCCTGCCGGGCTCCTCGCCCCCCCGCTGGGGCAGCAGCCCCCCCACCGGGCGGCCGTTCAGCGGGTGCACGGTGCCGATGCCTCCGTTCAGCAGCGGCACCAGGCTGGGGGGGGGCACGGCGCTGCTAGTCCTGCTGCGGGGGTTGGGGCTCTGCCGGTTCAGCTCCGGCGGCTCGTCCGGCTTGGGGAAGCCGTTGGGCTGCAGCGGGAGGCCGTTGGGCTGCTGCCGCCCGCCGGCCTGGTACTCCGGGCCCAGCCGGGGGGGCGGCCGGTCGGACAGCGGGTATCGGTCCAGAGACTGCGGCGGAGGCGGCGGCTGACGGGAGCTCAGGTCACCGGCGGCCGGGTGGTGGATGTCCTTCCCGGCGTGGTGGTGCTGGTGCTGCTGCTGCTGCGGCTGCGGGGGGGGCTTCCGGCCGTCCTGGAAGCCGTGCGCCCGCTTCAGCTGCCGCGCCGTGTCGATGACGAACTCCACCCGGTCGGCGCCCTCGTAGTTGACGCAGCCGCGGCAGACCGGCTCGGTGAAGTCCCAGATCAGCGCCCAGGGCATCCGCGGCAGGTCGCACAGGTAGCAGGACTGGCGGCGCGGCGAGGCGGCGGAGACGGAGGAGGAGGAAGACATGTTGTTTCCCCACAGGAGCTCCAGCTACGATCCAAAATGTCCGTCGGCTCGATGTGACGTCGCAGCGAAGAAGAGAAATAAACGATCCAGAAGAAAACCCGGGAAACGGGAGGAAGGAGGAAGGAAAGAGAAAAGGTTCGCGGGTATTTTCCGTCAGAAAGCGGCGGCGGCGGCGGCTCCGGTGGAGGACCGGGACCGGGACCCAGACCGGGACTTCATCGTCATCATCGTCGGTGTGTCCGTTACCTCCGCGCCTTGCTTTACAACTGAGCTCGAGCCCTTCGTGTAGCGCCGTGACGTCAGCGCTGAGCCAACACACAGAGGTCGTCTCTGCGCGGGGGAGAGGAGAGGTCTCACTCCGCCTCATATGACAGGGCTGACAAACTGATAACAAATAAAAACTCAAAATGTGGTTTTAACTTTGGCAAATTTACAACAGCTCATAACAGACCATGAAATAGTAGAGTAGAGAATACTTTGTTATGCTAAATGGTTTAGTAAAATAAATATTTTTAGAATATTTAATTAAATATTCCAAAATGTTTCATTTTATCCTAATTTATAATCCATACCATATTTAAAACTGTATACTGTAAACATGAAATATGATTTATGACTAAATTGTACAGTGTTCAGATGTTATTGTTAAAACTTTGTTGATCGTAAGAAACAAACGCTTATATCAGGTAGTGTTAGCAGGTTAGTCGCTTCATGGTGTTCTAATGTTAGCTAAATACTGAATGTGCAGAACCAGGTGCAGGTCAACGAGTCAAATCAATCGATGGCTTTATTTGTCCCCAATGAGGCAGTTTGTTTCACAACGGTAAGAGTACTGATTCATCTGTAGTTATTCAGTCCCAGTCACCCTATCATTATTATCAATAAAGAACTGATTCATCACAAAATAAAGGTTATTACAAGGTTTAACTTTGTAGGATATGTGTTTTTAACAAGTGCAGCTGAACACAAACACTCATGATGAGCTGAATTCAGTCAGGGCCAACAGTGGAGGTTTACAGACAGTTAAAAACAAGACAAAACATTAAGAGCTCACATTAAGCTTTCATTTGTAGAGAACAAGCTGCTGTGGTTCATAAATCTGTCTAAATAACACGACATTCTTCAGTAGAAGATCTCTGCCATGTGGTCCAAACAAGAGCCCTGGAATCGGAGGCGGAGTGAGAGCTCTTCCTTCGCTCAGCAGCTCAGCGGTTGCGGCCCCGGGGGGGGGCAGGGGGGCAACAGAGCCGGAGCTCAGGTTCCTCCTCGGGTTCAACAAGTGCTGCAGCCGCACGAGCACCAGAGGCGTCAAAGACCGTTTCTACTCAGTCTTTATTTTTATTGACATGTTTGTTTGTTTTGTTTATTTACTTCACGTCAGAGGCTCGTGCTGCTGCAGGTGTGGACACGTCACTTCAGAGGGAGGGGTGGGGGGGGGGGGCACGTGAACTCTGTGCAGGATGAAAAACAACAAGTGCCTCGATGCATTCCAGGCCCTGCAGCGGGCAGCGTGACGTCACGGTGACGGCAGGCCAATCACAGAATTCAGCCGGCGTTGCCAGGCAGAGTGAGGACAAACCTCCACATGAAGTCATGTCTGCTGCTGCGTTCAGGGCCGCTACGACCGTCGGAACTCTGAGCTGGTGGTGCGTTTGAGGTCTAGGGTTAGTGTTGTCAGTCCGGGGTTTTTTTGTGTTTATGTGTGTGTGTGTTTTTTTTTTAACTTCCTTCTTCTTCTTGTTTTTCTTTGCTCTTTTTAAATATTTAAAGGGATAGTTCACCCAAAATTCAAATTTTACTCATTATCTCCTCACCCTCATGTTGACTAAGGGCTGGGAGAAGTTTCAGAGTCCGCCGTTCCTTCTCGGAGTTACAGGTGGTCTCGGCGTAGCAGTGCATGTCCATATGACGGATGCGAATGGACACCACTTTTCTTCGTCCAAAAAGACACACCAAAAAACATCCAAATACCTCCACACTGCTCGTCTGTAATGTCCCTCTTGAGATGTGAGAATTTTAAATTTTGGGTGAACTATCCCTTTAAATATTTAAATCTGTTTTATTTTTCATGACCCGGTGCAGCAGAGACAGAGAACATGAAGCACTTTAAACTCTTTGAATGGTTTTTAACGACCTGGTTGATTTATTTGTCTCCATGTATTTTAAAAAGCGTGAAACTACGGTGGCCCCGAGGGCTCAGCTCGCCACAACCACAGGTGACATGACGTGTTGCCTTCAGGTCTGTGTATGTAGTAATAATAATATGCCACATTTCGTAATACAATACCCAGTATGTCATAAACTTTTCTGCATTTTCTAAAGGGTTGTTACACAATAATCACATAATAACCAAATTATTACATTTTCTATATAAAAGTGCAACACTCGCAATTTTTATAACTAATACATTATGTAACAACTTATTACAAAATCCAGCAAAGTTTATTAAATACTGGGATCAAAATGTGGCGTTATGACATCATGAGGAGAACATTTATGACCGTTAATATTACGTAATACAACTTTATTACATCATGTGGCGTTCGAGACACTCACCGATCAGACTCTTGACGACTTCGTCCTTGTGAACCAGAACTCTGAGGGAAACGAACTGATTGGACTCTGGTTGTTCAGAGGTCAAAGGTCAGACCCCCCCCCCCACACACACACACACACACACAGACACACACACACACACACACACACACCCCGACCCTGTAACTCTGCAGTCAGCTGATCGTCCTGCTGCTGCTTCCCACAGCGTCGAGGGGGAATCATGTGATTTCACTTCCCAGATGGAAACACAAACATGAACCGACAACATGGACGTTTCCCACATCACTCAGCGCACACACACACACTCACACACACACACGCACACACACACACATACATACACACACACACACATACACACACAGACACTAACAGTGAAACTAAACTTCTTCTAAAAAAATACAAATAGACAAAATTCAACGAGGTCAGAAAAGATGATTTATTATTCTAGTGTTGATGTTTAGACATTAACCCCAGTGTGTGTGTGTGTGTGTGTGTGTGTGTGTGTGTGTGTGTGTGTGTGTGTGTGTGTGTGTGTGTGTGTGTGTGTGTAACTGGATGATCAATGTCTATGAGTTGATTATTGATCTTAATTATTGATCTGAAGGTGTTTGATCAGAGTCTGAACAGCATCGAGTCGTCTGCAAAGAAACGGATCCATGAGGTTAAACATCCACCTGGACTCTGCTCCTTATTACGTCTACATTATTATTAGTAGTAGTAGTACTAGGAATATATTATATATTTATTTAGTATTATTATTAATTAATTAATATTAACAAAGTTTTCAGACCTCATGATGCGTTCAGGGGCCGTAGTTATTCATCATTTTCTTTGGAAACAGAAACTGAACTGAAGCTGTTGAACCCAATGACAGATCTGGTCTGGACCAGACTCTGCTCCCTCCCCCCTCCCTTCACCTTTAGAAAGACTGGGACCTTTATTACCCCCCAGCGCCCCCCACCTCCCACCCCCCTCCTCCAATGGGCTGATCACACAGAACAAAACCGTCCTCCCTCCTCGGGGACGATCAGGTATCAAACCGGTCACAGGACCTGGACGAGCTGGTGAAGCTCAGTTTTGCCTGATCAGCGGAGTCTTTAAATAGCCCCCCCCCCCTCCCTCCTGCCCTCCTGCCCCCCCCTCCTCCCACCACCACTCTGAGGGGGGGATTTGCAGACTTGGCCTCGTGGCCACAGGGGTCGACCCAGTCAGTTTATTCAGCTTAGCAGTTTCACATGAGGGAGGAAGTGTGCACGATGGGAAACCAGCTCAGGAAAACGCCGAGTGGAGCGCGGGGGGGTGAGGGGGGGGGGTCAGGAGTCCAACTCCAGTTAACTGTTTACTGTCTCAGAGTTTCCTTCTGGCCCTGAACATTCACATTCACCACGCTATGAGATAATAACACAACGTCACCAGACACGTTGCCTTCAGGGACAGTTTTCCATCAACAGTCTCTGTATTTCCCTCTAAAACAACTCTGTGTGGTAACGTTGTGTTATTATCTCATAGCGTGGTGAATGTGCAGGTCACAACTTGTCCACCAGAGCGTTGTGGAGTTGTTGGATTGTGTATTTGATGAGTTTGATGAGGGAAACCAAGAAATCCCATGAGCCTCCGTAGCGTAGCTCTGAGCAGCTCACGGCTCTGCTCCGCCGTTCTAAAAATAGCTTGCACCAACAATTAAAGGTAACGAACCTACTGCTATGACTATAGGGATTATGGTGATGGGACAATTTGACTAAATGTTGAACTATCCCTTTATCTACACAACAGGAAGTGTTTCTGGGGAACTCCAAACCCGTCCTTGGTGTGAAGATCGGTGAATCATCGATTTTGGGTGAAGTATCCCTTTAAATGAATATATTCTTGGAAAGATTTTGCGGTTTTGCAGCGTGTGTGTGTTTGTGTGTGTGTGTGTGTGTGTGTGTGTGTGTTAGCGTTTAGCTCCTCAAGGCTAAGGACAGTCAGAATCCAGAGGTTCCAGATGTTTCGAGGTCAAACCAGTTTATTTTGATCAGTTTTTACTTTGTTCTAATGAAAATAAAAACATCTGTCCCGTCCAACGCCCTGAGACGCAGCTCCC